>QRFJ01004122.1:48285-73465 GCA_006176705.1 Cocos nucifera | reverse complement strand
GTGGTGATGAGAGGTAGAAGACTGAATAATCATCTTTATAAAATGAAAGACTCAGTGATGAATGATAGTGCAGAGGTGCTAGTAGCAGCATTAAAGGAGCAGCTTCTATATCGACTGTGGCACTATCGGATGGATCATATGAGTGATCGAGGGCTAACTAAACTTAGCAAAAGAGGGATGATCCCAGCCCTAAAAAAGAAGAGCATAGATTTATGTGAGCCAGCATCTTTGGTAAATAGTATAGGATAAAATTTGCCGGCAGTACCAAGCGTAGTGAAAAAGTGTTGGATTTAGTGCACTCAGATGTGTGAGGACCGACTCCTGTATCAGCTAGAGGTAGGGCAAGATATTTTATCACCTTCATTGATAATTTCTTAAAAAAGATGTAGATTTATCTGATTAAAAAAAAAATTAGAGGTATTTATCTGGTTCAGAGCCTGAAGAGCTGAAATAGAGAAGAAGTTAGAAAGACAGGTAAAGTGTCTGAGGTTGGATAATGAAAGAGAGTATACAAGCTTGAAATTTAGAAGGTACTATGAAAAAAATGGCATCAAAGGCCATTATACAGTGAAGATAACTCCCCAGTAAAATGGTATCGTAGAGAGGATGAACCGGATACTGACTGAGAATGCATGGAGTTTGAGGCTACAGACATCACTTTCAAATTTTTTTTAGGGTGATACTTTAATTTTTTCTTATTTTCTTGTCAATAGGTCCCCTCACCGCAAGCTGAATGGAGGAATTCTAGAGGAGGTCTGGAGTAGAAAGATGGTGGAGCTTGGACACTTAAAGATCTTCGGTTATCCAGCCTATGCACATATGGAGGCAACTAAGAGGAGCAAGTTGGATCCAAAATCTCAAAAGATAACATTCATAGGATATCCACAAGGAGTCAAGGGATACCTGATGCGTGCTAATTTATAGCTATGGCAAGTGCACCAGTCGATCAAGTAATAAAGTGAATGAGTAGAGTATCGTCCCTAGAGGATTGGAAAATAAGTACTGAAAAGCTCTTTCCTATGCTTTATTTAGAAGATCGATTTATGAGAATAAAAAAATTAAAAAAAATAAAAAAATAATTAAAAGTTTTTAATTAAATAGAGAGAGTGTAAATTATTAGGGTTTTAAATTCAAGAGCAATGGATTACTAAGGCAATCGGTTCACCAACTCAGTCAATACAATATTCAGATTTTTAGATTAATTTTATTTCATGTGACGGTGGAGTCTCCTAATTTATTCACTACCCTTTGGTCCAGGCATAGCAAAACTATTAATATTTATTAATTATCCTTTGGTCCAGGTGTAATTTAAATAAATATTAATGCATTAGGTTTTGTGAAACCCTCTAATTAAAATACGCTGCGTCCAAAGCGCACTAAAATTCCCGCATGCATATGAATTCTAATTTGATTCATAATACAAGGTATATAATCAAGAAGCATTAACATAGATGTACTTGGTCCGTAACATCTATGTTCATCAGATCAATTAGAAGATGGCCAGTAATCTAAAAGCATTAAGATCAGATTTATATACTCCTCATGAATAAAATTTAAAAATAAATCATACTGAATATTGCATCAAAAGAGTGGCTACACCTTAGCCTTAGTAAAATAAAATTTAGTTCATGATAACAAATTCAAAAATAGCAAATAAAATAAAAAGCATAGAGAAATTAGACTGTTTGATTGCTGAAATTGATTGTCTGCTGCTCTTGATGTGGAGAACTTGGCGAAGAAGAAGAGGCTCCTTGATCGATGTCTTGATCGTCGAAGAAAAATCAAAAATCCTTTTTGATTTTCTCACAAATTACTCTTCTCTTTCTACCTCTCTCCTCTCTCTCTTTCTCCCCCTCTCTCTTTGTCTCTCTCTGATTTCTTCTCTTTTCTTTTTTTTCACGACAACAAACTCCTTTTTTATAGATAAAGAGTTTGATTTCCCTCAAAATCCATCAAAAATTAGGTTTAAGACTCCTAAAACAACTCAAATTAAGATCTGGATAATTCTGACCATTAGATGTTGATCAAACGGTCCAAAAACCACTCAAAAACCCCTTAAAATAACCCAGATCAAGTCGGATTTAATATCAGCCGTTGGATCAACCATTGGATCAAATCTGGGCCGTCCGATCGCATTGAAAGAAGCCTTCTGATCTATTAGTTTAACGTCGGGATGAATCTCAGCCATTGGATCTCGATCGGGAGCTGTGGATGCCATCCATCAGCGCCTTCTTTTCGTCCGTCCGATCAAGCTTCAGTGAAAACCGCCCGTTGGATCAGCCAGAATTCCAAAATTGCCCTCCGTGGACCATGCGCGAGCCCGGTGTTGCATGGACCGCCGCATTCTTCAGCCAATCAGAGCGTGCCTCTTTCTGTGAAATTCCCAAAATATCCTTCAGATGGTCCATCGTGCACCGCGAAAAAATGCTGACGTCATCCTGACGTCAGCGTTGCATCGGCGGTTTTTTTTTTTTTTTTTTTGAAATTCGATTCTGGGCTCGTTTGAAGTCCGTTTTGCCTGAAATTTTTTTCATCAGAACCAGAAAAAATAAGATCTTCACATTGGTGGCCTTCTTTCCTACATAAGATTAATAAAAGTATCAATTTCTAATAAAATAGATTAATTTATTTTATAATTTAATACTTTTATTAGTATATTTTTACCACTTATCACACCCCCCAACTTAGTCATTGCTAGTCCCTTAGCAATGTTTTATTTAATACCATGTTTCAATAAGATTATCCATCACAAAGATAAAATCTAGGATTAAAGGTCAAAAAGTTTAGAAAATACTGCTAACTAAGCATTGAGCTTCAGAAGCAAATTTTTCAGTCAATACAATTAAAAACTTTCTTAGAGTACATCAAAGATCTATAGCACTTGTGTTCGTGATGACTAACTTTAGCATTTCAGTATTAAATTAAAAGAACAAAAGTATCCTCTCTTATCACCTATTTTGGTCAATTTTCTATACATTCTCAATTTTATACTCATGAATTAAGGTAGCTTTCACACTGCCTTTTCTTTTCTTTTCTTTTTTTTTTTTTTTTTACTGTGCTGAGCATCCTGGCCTTTCCTTCACCATTTTACGTGAATTTTCACACTTGACCTAGGTGCAGAGACCCAGTTACTAGGCTTTGGGCAATCCACATATACTCTATCTTTTGCACTTTATTTATAGGCAGGTAGCTCTTTCCTTAAATTCAAGTTTTTTTGATTAGAATGTATATTAATTATCAATTTTTAGTGATAATTGAATCCTCAGTTGGCCTTATAATCAATACCTACTTTGCCTTGTTAGTGTGCATGTGCAATAAAAAGTGCTAATAATCTTTTAATGACCTAAGTAGGCTGCTAAAAGTTGACCAACTAATCTACTTCTTTAACTCATTACATTCATTAGCAAATAATTCTATCTTTTATCACTTATCCAGTTTATCTTGCTCAAGATTTTCTTCTTGACACATGGGTTTTTTTTTTTTTATTATAATTATTCTACATTGTCTTAAAGGAGAAAGAAAAATAAAGGATGTAATAAAGGATAGGAAGGAATACACCTGATTTTGGTTCAGTCTGGTTCTTTGGAGCTTTGAAATTTTGCTTGAGTTCTCATTGATTTTTCTGCAAAATTGAAAATACACACCAGAGCAGTAAAAGAGCAACAACAAATTACTAAAAAAATAAAAGAAAAGAAAAATGATCAAAACTAAAAAGAAAAGAAACAACCTATCTAGTAGTTCTGATTTATAGTCTTCAGCTTGACTTTCTTTGAGTTCTAAAGTGGATCAATCTGGTGCCACTTCAATTGGAATACTTTCATGTTTGATCGAGTCCTCTTTCAATTTGACATTGCTCGCTTTTATAGTCTCAAACCTATTTTCTACAGAATTCTCATATAATGGATTGTCAATAATATCAATTAGAAAAATAAGTTTGATTATCATCAGGATGTTTAGTATCTTTGAAAACATTAAAAGTAACTTGTTCATCTTGGACTCTAAGAATTAATTTTCCTTGTTGAACATCTATTAAAGCTCCTCCAGTAGCTAAAAAGGGTCTCCCTAAAATAAGGGGTACATCATAATCTTCTTCCATATCAAGAACAATAAAATCAACAGGAAAAATAAACTTGTTTACCTTTACCAAGACATCCTCCACTATACCTCTTGGATATTTAATGGATCTGTCGGCTAATTGAAGAGTAATAGTGGTAGGCTTTGGTTCTCCTAGACCCAGCTTTCTGAAAATAGAAAAAGGCATGAGATTAATGCTTGCTCCTAAATCACATAAAACTTTATCAAAACTACAATCACCAATAATGCAGGGGATAGTAAAACTCCCTGGATCTTTTAGCTTCTGTGGTAATTTATTTTGAAGTATTGCTGAGCATTCTTCATTCAAATTTATTCTCTCATGCTCCTTCAGCTTTTTCTTATTTGTTAAGATTTCTTTGAGAAACTTGGCATACCTGGGCATTTGAGTAATAGCATCTACAAAAGGAATATTAATATGTAAATTCTTTAAAATTTTGAAAAAGTTAGAAAATTCCTTATCTGGATGCTGTATTTGTCTCTCTGGGAATGGTAGTGGCGGCACGTAGGGCTTCACATTTGGATCAGCAAACCGTATACCTGGAGACCATCCATCTGCTGGTTGTTTTGGTGACTGACGAATTTGAGTTGATGGTTCCTTATTTGTAGTTGGCTCTTCAGTCTCTTTCTTCTGATGTGGCTCCTCCAGCTTTGTACCACTTCTTAGGGTGATAGCATTGACTTGCTCCCTTGGATTTGTCTCCGTATTGCTTGGCAAGGATCCTTGAGGTCTCTCGGAGATTATCTTAGCCATTTGACCTATTTGCATCTCCAAGTTTCGAATTGCTGCTGTTTGGTCCTGCCTAAGTTTGGCTTCCAAATTTTTTATAGTTGCTTCTTGGTTTTGCATAAATTTGACCATCAGCTCTTCCATGTTGGACTTCTTTTCAGGTACTTGGAATCCCGGGGGTGGCTGTTGTGCTGCATTTTGATTGCTCCATGAGAAATTTGGGTGCTGCCTCCACCCTTGATTGTATGTGTTGGAGTAGGGATTGTTTTGTTGCGGCCTGAAAAAAATTACCAATATAATTAGCTGTATCAGTTGTTTTAGCAAAAGGATTACCTGTCTGGCAATTGCTCGTATCGTGTCCTCCTCCACACAGGTCACAAGTAATGCTCTGAACATGCATAGCTGTTCCCTTTAAGTTGTTGACTTCGGCTCTAAGGGCTGCAATTTCAGCTAGTAAAGTTGGCACGCAATCTACTCCCTGCACAGCTGCTAGTCTTTTTGGCATCATGCGCTCTGTCTGCCATTGATAGCTATTTGATGCCATCTCATCGATCAGATCGAAGGCTTCTTCCTCCATTTTTTGATTAATGGTTCCTCCTGCTGCTGCATCAATCATAGAATCGATTAGTAGGAGATAAACCATTATAGAAAGTTTGTACCTGAAGCCATACGGGTAGTTGATGATGTGGACATCTCCTCAGTAGTTCCTTGAAATGCTCCCAAGCCTCATATAGTGTCTCCATGTCCATCTGCATAAAAGAAGTGATATCGTTGCGCATCTTAGCAGTCTTAGAAGGTGGAAAGTACTTGGCTAAGAATTTTTGGGCTAGGACATCCCAAGTTGTGATAGAACCTGCAGGAAGAGAATGAAGCCAATTTTTAGCTTTATCCCATAAAGAGAAAGGAAATAACCTTAATCTAATAGCATCATCCGACACCCCATTAATTTTAAAAGTATCACAAAGTTCAAGAAAATTAGAAATATGGGCATTCGGATCATCATGCACGTGTCCACTGAATTGGACAGTTGATTGAATCATCTGGATCATCGTCGATTTTATTTCGAAGTTGTTTGCTCGTACAGGCGGTCTCCTGATGCTCGAAGCTGCATCGGCTATAGATGGTGTGATGTAATCATTTAATGGATGATGTACTGGTCGAATAGCTTCATGCTGTCCTTCAGTCGCCATATCCACTCCTAGATTGATGTCGTTAGGATCTTCAGCTGCCATGTTTCTCTCTTGTTGTAGTCTTCTAATGGTTCTTTCAATTTCTGGATCTAAAGGTAGTAAGTTACTATGTCCAGTACGTGTCATGCACTAAAAAAAAAAATTAAATTTTTTTTTTTTTAATAAAAATTAAAAATAAATTTCTAAAGTAAAGCTAGGATCAAAATTTTAATATTATTTTAGACACAATCCCCGGCAACGGCGCCAAAAACTTGATGCGTGCTAATTTATAGCTATGGCAAGTGCACCAGTCGATCAAGTAATAAAGTGAATGAGTAGAGTATCGTCCCTAGAGGATTGGAAAAATAAGTACTGAAAAGCTCTTTCCTATGCTTTATTTAGAAGATCGATTTATGAGAATAAGAAATTAAAAAAAATAAAAAAAATAATTAAAAGTTTTTAATTAAATAGAGAGAGTGTAAATTATTAGGATTTTAAACTCAAGAGTAATGGATTACTAAGGCAATTGATTCACCAATCTCAGTCAATACAATATTCGGGTTTTTAGATTAATTTTATTTTATGTGATGGTGGAGTCTCCTAATTTATTTACTACCCTTTGGTCCAGGCATAGCAAAACTATTAATATTTATTAATTACCCTTTGGTCCAGTGTAATTTAAATAAATATTAATGCATTAGGTTTTGTGAAACCCTCTAATTACATCACAAGCATCAATACCATGTTGTGGAAGCCCCTGATCTTTAGGATGGACCTGAAGGAATCTATGATGTTCTCTGTGGGCAGCAAACCACCAACCCTCTACCTAGATCTATGATGGGGCGCCTTCCTCCTTGGGCTTGAGGGAGATGCCCCCTTCTCTAGGGCTTCTTCAAGAACCCTGGGGTGGTAACTCTAGAGAGAAGAGAAGAAGAGAGAATTGAGGGAGAAAAGGTCTGTATGGATACCACCCATGAAAATCCTAATACAATATATGTATTTATACATAGCCATTAGGCTCGACCAAAAAACTCTCCTGGCTAACCTAATACATGAAAGCACTCACCGAGCTCATGTACACCCATGTCTCCCATGCTCTCATCCTTTGGATTTAAGCCAGACCCATACATGAGTTAGCCTCCTTAAGACCTCTTAAACTAGGCCTTACGATCCCTAGGATCAACCCAAACCCTAGCCCAAAATAGACCCTCACGTAACTCAACCCGTGCATTGAGCCAACTCAGTCTCAGCACTGAGCCAGTTAAGTTCCATTGGGTCGACTTAGTCTAAAACTGAGCCGATCCAGTCCTGTCCTATGCCAGCAGTCCCGAATGCTCAGCTCTCTATTTTATCTGTGCTTTGAGATTTAGTCAATCCAATTTTGGACTGAGCCAGCTAAATAGCAGAAAATCTTCCTTGCACAGTCTTAATTCTCTGGCTTTGGTTTCTTGCTTCACCTTATATTTCAGATTTCTAAAAAACCAACCAAGCCTCTGAAATCTCCAGAGCCAACACCCTGGCTCCTCCCATGGCCTCCCAAGGCTTGGGAGCACCATCAATCCTCACAATCTCCACCTTGGTGCCCAAAGCCTTGACAAATCCCTCGACAATGCCCTCCTACATGATCCCACTATCCCTGCGCACTCGACAGCACCTGTGCAAACATTGCCTCCGCTAATCCTCTTCAACTGTTATGTACCTTTGAGGCCTTTGGGATGATTGCCTCCACCATTGAAGACCTGTGCTTGCTTCTTGGCACCATCCTGGATTGTGAGATCTCTTCTACTTAGCAGGTGCATCACTTTTTTTGGACTTCTCTGGAGAACCTACAACATTCCTGCATCAGCACATGCTGTACCACCTGACACGATCTCCTCAGAGCTATGCCTATCCATCTGAATATGCCACTCCACCTGAAACTGTGCATCACCAGTGCTGACCCTCAGCTCTAAACTCATGCCAAATTTTTTTAGACTTATGAAGCCACCACTACGGAGCTCCACCTATATCCGAAGTCCACCTGATGCCGCAGAAGTCGACTCTATGCCCAAATCCCTTGAGGCCAACCACTCAATACTGTACTACTGAGCCTACCGCTATATCTCAAACACCATCACTGTCCCTTCGAACCCTCCGTGCTTCATGGATCTCTTCGAAGCCATCTTGGATACCTCCACAACCCATAGGCACCTCCGAAATCCAAAAGCTCATCCAACTCTTCTAAATCCAGCGACTAAACCCTAGAAAATTCCACTATAGTCCTTCTCTTCTATCCCTACACGAGCCATCACTTCAGTTTTGCTCAGAGAACCATCCTCCATCTAAACTACGACTCTCCTTGGTGCTCCTATAGAAGAAACCTGATCACGATACTCTGGATTGCTAGATGCCTCTTACGCTCCCTGAGACCTCTTGGCTCTCCCTGAGACCTACTCTCGATCTTTTTGAGATACCACTGACACTCTCTACCGAGATACACTTTTTGGCTGCTGCACCACCAAGCCTTTTTCAGTCCCATGCCTCCAGGGTAGCGCTCCTACAGCACTCCAACGCTTTCTGACTCATCTCTACGCCGCTCTACAGTCACCCAACCCTAACCTACTGGACCTCCATGGATCTTCCATCTCAATCATCCCTAAGGCTCCATAAATTTAGGCTCTGGTCGAACCGCTGAATTCATCTTCGGCTACTTCCCCACCTTCTTGATACCGAAGAACGTATAGTCACTTCTTTAGCCTTCCTTCGACCATTATCCCTTGAAAAATCTCTCTTCAACAGTCCCACACTGTCCATCATCCTAAAGAACCCTGATGCTCTCTACTGAGATACCTCCCTCAACTACTGCACCGCCAAGCCACTCTCAGCCCTACATCTTCAAGAAAATGCTACTGCAGCACTCTAGCTCCCTATCTATCACATAACCATCATACTCCCCAGCCTTTCCATCAAGATTGATCAGCAAATTATGCACCCAATCCTTCCACCCTAGGAAAATCCCTTTTCGTAATCCTCTCAGCCTCCACCTTCAACCCACTACTCTGATTGGCCAAACCATAGTGATAACAAAGATAGAGCTAAGACATATCATGGAATTCTTATGTAAATTTCTAATTTCATCTTGCATGACTTCTCCTTCGCTTCCATGCACCATCAAGCTCTAATACCATATTGCCATCCACAACATCCCAAGCATCACCTAGCTCTGATACCAAATTATAGATCCATGACATCGCTTGAATGCCAATCATCCTTTACATTACAAGCATCGATACCATATTGTGGAAGCCCCTGATCTTTAGCACGGACCTGAAGGAACTCGTGACGTTCTCTATGGAAAGCAAACCATCGACCCTCCACCTGGATTTGTGATGGGGCACCTTCCTTCTTGGGCTTGAGGGAAATGCCTCCTTCTCTAGGGCTTCTTCAAGAACCCTGGGGCAGCAACTTTAGAGAGAAGAGAAGAAGAGAGAATTGAGGAAGAAAAGGTCTATATTGATTCCACCCATGAAAACCCTAATACAACCTATGTATTTATACATAGCTATTAGGCCCGACCAAAAACCTCTCCTGACTAACCCAATACATAAAAGCCCTCACCGAGCTTATGTACACCCATGTCTCCCATGCTCTCATCCCCTGGATCTAAGCCCGACCAATATAAGAGTTAGCCTCCTTAAGACCTCTTAAATCAGGCCTTAAGATCCATAGGATCAATTTAGACCCTAGACTAAAACAGACCCTCGCATAACTCTGCCCATGCACTGAGCCAGCTCAGTCTCAGCACTGAGTTGGCTAAGTTTCACTGGGTTGGCTCAGTCTGAAATTGAGTCAGCCTAGTCCTATCCCATGCCAACATTTTCGAATACTCAACTCTCTATTTTGCCTATGCTCTAAGACTTAGCCGATCCAATTTTGGACTGAGCCGACTAACCTGCAGAAAATCTTTCTTCTGTAGTCTTGATTCTTCAAGTTTGGTTCCTTGCTTCATCTTATATCCCAGATTTTTGAAGCATCAACTAAACCCCTGGAATCTCTGGAGCCAACACCATAGCTCCTCCCATGGCCTCCCAAGGCTTGAGAGCACCATCAACCCTCGCAAGTAGTTTATGATGAACTGCCCATACGCATCAGTCAAAGATTGTAGAATTATATCAATCTACAAATCCATATCCAACTTGACACCGAGCTTCTTAAGCTCTTCTATGTCCTTCATCATCATCAGACAATGATCTTAAACCAATTGCCCATCACGTATTTGAGCTTTAAAAAGTCTTCTAGTGACTTGACATTTGGTTGCATGACTTTGTTCACCAAACAACTCTTGCAGGTGAGCCAACATTTAGCAGCTAGTCTTAATATGTTCATGTTGGTGCTGGAGCTCATCAGACATCGAGCTCAACATGTAATACCTGACTTTATTATCATCATCCATCCACTTCTCTAGAGACACTCTTTGATCAGCAGATGGACGGGCTAGTAAAGATGGAGGGTCCTGTTCCAACACATGAGTCAACTTCTTAGAACCCAAAATAATTTTGAAATTTCAGAGCCAATCCTTGAAGTTGGATCCGGTCAGTCTATGGGCATTCAGGATACAGGCTAGTGGGTTGGATGAAGATATTTTTTTGTAGAGAGTCAAACTTTCTAATTAGATTTTATAATTAGACTTAATTTATTTATTTAAAAATTTTATTTTTAAATAAATTAGGCTTTCACTATTTTTTTGGATCCCTACACTCCTTAGGTAGAGATACGAAAATCTTCAGGATTAATTGATTTCTAGTGGATGGTGCAGTCCCATCGATTGGCTCACCACCTCACCTAACAGTTATTGATGATGGGTCAACCGATGAGTGGACAACTCTTATCCAATGATTCTCTAATCATGGTGCACCTAATCCTGATCTCTAATTCATGAATCTCATCGTGTCCAAAATATTGATCCATTCCTTAGTTAAGTTAGATCCACTATTTGCATAAATTGGATTTTTGATTGAGTCCCTCATCGTATCTGGAATATTGAGTCCAACCCATCCTCCAACCCGTAACATCCAATGCCTAATAGATGTGGTTGCATCTTTTTGGTGCTACTGAGCCACTATAACCAGTCAAGAACAATCAACCTCGGGAAGGGCCCACACATCTACAATGGTGGAAGACTAATTAACTTAATCTTTTCTTAGGAAGATTCAGTTTAGGTCTCTTAGACTTGACTCAATGATAACGGTCAAGACAAGCCTAGTAGCATGGGTTAGCTCGAACTATTACCCACCTCAAATCAGAACTGGATTAACATAAATGGCCAGATAAGTGAGATTGATGGAAGGGATATGCCATTAACTCGACAAGAATGAATTCACGTCGAGTAGCTCTCAATTAAAAACCAATCGATCATATCTACCAAACTTACCTTAGATATCAAATTATTAAACCATAACTAATTGGATTAGCCTACAATCCAGGCTCAAAACACCGAGCCAAATTAGGTCTTAATTAGATTGATCTCATGTGGCTGTGAGTCGACCTTAACCCAGACTTACAATAATTGGGCTGATCAATTCTAAGCATTCTTGATCCCACCTAACCAACTCTTGATTTAGTTTGATCAACCGCTAGACCTAATTGAGCTCCCCAAGTTTGAACCCAATTTTATGAAAATATCTTAGATCTAAAAATTCTCAATTTTAGATCTAATTATTTTTATAATCTTAATTCTTATTTAAGTTTGGGTTCAGAAATAAAAAAACATGTATCAAAATCTTAGGATTTTAGGATCTAGGAAATTGCAAAAAAATAAGTTTTGATTTCTGATTAAGAATGAATGCGTAGCACCCCTACACGTCATAAGAACATCCCATTGAATGGGAGGAGAGGGCCATTAATCCCTACTTTGCTCTTATGATCGGACAGCCAAGAAAAATGCCTTAATCAAAAATATAATTGAAACTACAAAACTAGTTAGATCTAGATCATATATCACATCTATAATTAATGATCTAACTAATACATACTTTGCATACATCTCATGTATCATCACTAAATTAAACATGCATATTTTTTAGATCTAAAATATCATATATAAAATCTAAAAAATAAATTTAAATTTGATCATATCAAAATAAAACTATTCTAGATAATTTGTAGAACTATTCTACAACTTGTCTAAACTTGCATCTTTTCATATGATATATGAATAAATCAAAAATTAAAAACTTTATTTTCTATTTTTTAGATCTGATTACAATAATTATAATATCAAAAAAATAAAAATTAAATAGATCTAAAATTATATTTAATCAAATTAACAACATAAATATACTAGACTACATATAAAACTATTCTATTCTCAGTCTAGTCATGCATCTCATACATATTAGATCTAAATGATTTAATTTTAATTTTTTGATTTTAGATATAATCACATTTGATGTGACATCAAAAATTTTTTAATATTATATTAAAAATAAAAATAAAATTAGATCTAAATAGATCTAAAGAACTGTAACCTAGCTCTGATACCAGTTGAAGGAAAAACCTATTTTTCTGGCATAGGATCGTTCAGAGCTGATTGAATCTAAAGAAATATTTTAATTTTTTTTTTAAAAAATATTAATCAGATTTGAGATTTCTCAAATCTAATTACAGAGATCTGATATCAAAAGTTAAAAATAAAATTAAATCAGATTTAATTTTAAGTATCTAATTTGGTAATCTAATTATTCTATGATGATCCTGTTAATTCCTGAGGTTCTGGAAGGAGGCATGCATGCACCTAACCTCTTCTAGTATCTACTTGGGTAGGATCTAAATATTTTCTTTTCATAAATCTTTCCTCCAAAAATTAGATCCGGATCTAATTTGAAAAGCCTTCAAAATGACTTTTGAGGGCAGCCTGTTTGTCTCATGAACACCATCGCGTAGATGCTGAATCTTGTGCCAAAAATCTTAAACCTTCAGCTCAGATTTGTGCCTAACTTTTTAGGCATATAGAATAGAGGGAGAGAGAGGATAGTGGGGGTGTGGATATTAGAGGGAAGGCTCCTTTGGCTATGGAAAAAAATAAATTCCTTTGAGGCAATTTTGTGAGAAGAGTTCTTATACAAGACATAGTGCCATAAAGAGTCTCTTTTGGACCAAAAACCATATTAATTGGACCATTGGGAATCTTGAACCTGATCTTCACAAAGGACCCAAGATCTCATATGGTTTTGACACTAAAAATCCATCTGGAAGGTGGTGGCATGAAAGGATAAGGAAGAGTCCATGTGCATCTAGGACTCTTCCCTTAAGAGTTTAATCTAAATCAAGCTCTATCAAAACCCTATCTAGAAACCTCCAAAAATTACAAAATTTTGCACACCCAAAGAATATCTCGTGTCTTATCACATACCCAAAAAATAGAGTAAAATAGTTTTTAAAAAATTTTCTAAAATTCTCTAATCATATGACCCTTAATTCTCTCAATTGGGTCAACTATTGACCCTAGTCCAATTGCATTAGGAATGAATTTAATTTTCATAATTAATCTGACATGGACTTATTCCAATCAGATGAAAATAAACCCATTTAAGATATAGGAATAAGTCAATTTGACTCGGTTGCAATGAATCAGAAAGATTATAGAAGGAAAAAGTCAAGCTCAATCATGTGCTAGCATGATTACCTTGAACTTCATTGGATCTAATCCAAATCAATCGAACTAGGTTAGCTCAATTGATGACATCTAGACCCAATCCCTTATTTATGTGAATCAATTAGGTTCATTTTCGTATGGTAATGAGATATGTCATGACTTCCATCATCGACATCATCGAAATACCTTTCGATGGACCAGAACTTTTCTAATTCATACAATTAGAATGATCGATCATCAAAATCATTCTAATTGTTTCCAAAATCCACTAGTGACACTTAGCAGTATATGGTGGCAATCCATCAGAACTAAAAGTGAACCTCTCGATGTAGCTACCTGTGTGATTGGATTCTTCTATCTTGAGCCCCGAGAGGATTAGGGTTAAGGTGAACTCATCAAACCCAATATCCATCATATGAATTAATCATTCGATTCGAGTCCTATGTAAAACCCTTATAGAAACTCTTTCTATCATTTTCACTCTATCATGGCTATGGGCTTATGGACTCGATTCTCATGATCATCATAGGGCTACTCCTCATCTTTCGAGGTAGATAGATCCCTTATTGGTGCAATCCAATTCCTACAATGAAGGTACTATAGCCAACATACACCTCAGGATTTTGAATGGCTAGGAGACCAAGTAATGGTATAGTCAAACTACAATACTCTCAAGATGAATTTTTGATGCACCTCAGGATAAAGAGTCAGACACACTACTGCAACATCAATCCAGTCATTGATGAGAAGGTACACTTCTTTATGAATGCTCGAGGTGGTCACGCTCAGTGCCCTCGTTCTCTAACGAGTATCTATACTCTTGCTTTGATGTCTCCACACCATAGACTCAAGACTCATCTACTCAAAGAAAGTGATCGTACACCAACCTTCTGGATCAATCACCATCCTCGTGATGATCCTACGGTCGAAAGTAGTTTATAAGTTAATTATGAAAATTCATGCCTTAAATTTTTATCTCTTTGAAAATATAAATTGTCATTACCATTAACTCAAAGGATGTATCACATGCACTTTAAATACACACTATGATAGAAAATAATCATTTCTTTAATTTATAATCAAAATTATAAAATTTTCTTTAGAAGTGTATTATAAGTATTAGCCAATCTAGCTTTTAGGGTACACATCTAACATCACAGATACTTTTAAATACACACTATGATAGAAAAATAATCTATTTATTAGTTTATAATCAAAATTATAAAATTGCCCTTAGAAGTATATTATAAGTGACAGCCAATCTGGTTTCTATGGCACAAATCTAACAAACTCCCACTTGACCTAAAGCCAATTGGCTACAAATCTAAGTCCCATCTTCTTAAGGCAGGCTTCGATCTTCTGCTGGCTCAATGGTTTTGTCAGCGGGTCAGCCACATTATCTATAGTGTCGACTCTCTTAATTTCGATGTATCTCTTCTCGAGGTAATCATGGATGAGGTGGTATCACCGCTCAATGTGCTTGGATTTCTAGTGAGACCTTGACTCCTTAGCTAGGGCTATGGCATCATTATTGTCGTAGTACAGAGGGATGGCATCTAATGGCATCACTCCAAGCTCTGTGGTGAACGTCTTATACCAGAATGCCTCCTTTGCAGCTTTCGACGCAGCAATGTAATCTATTTTCATGGTGGAATCTGCTATCACAATCGGCTTGAAACTTTTTCAGTTGATAGCACCATCATTATAAATAAACAGACTTTCAAATGTTGACTTTCGATTATCTATATCGAACATAAAATCTGAGTTTGTATACCTCTAGATCAGGAGTTCTCCATTACCATAGACTAGAATTATATCCTTAGTCCTTCTCAAGTACTTAAGGATACATTTCACAGAAGTCCATATAAGTCCAATGCTCTTCATCTAGATTCAACTGATATCTGCTCGTGACACTCTCAGCATGGGCAATATTAGGTCGTGTACATAGCATGGCATACATGAGGCTCCCTGTAACTAAAGCATCAGGGATCTCGCTCATGCGTTTAATCTTCTCAGGTATGTTGGGACACATCTTCTTGGAATGATGAATGCCATGTCTGAAGGGCACCAATCCCCTCTTGGAGTTCTCTATGCTAAACTACTTTCGCACCTCTTCTTTGTACATCTTCTATGAGAGACCCAGCATCCTATTTGGTCTATCTCTATAGATCTTAATATTAGAAATTAAGTCCCAAAGCCAAGCATCAGTCTGTTGATGGTTGAGATATTGTAATTAATTTATTAATTAATAAAAATATTTTGGCATCTTTTTTTCATCATAAATTTACATCTTCTAATGAACTCCATTATTGTGATGAAGTCCTTAGGACTATTTAATTTCGATAAAAAGAGGATTTATCGATTAGTCTTTAAATTTGTTCTCGACCAAATGATAGGCTGTTAATTAGGATGACAGCGTCTATCGAGCATAGGTTGTGATATGCCATATAGGTTGGTTGTCCATATAACCAGGGAGTGTGAAGACACTGGTATGGCATACAGATGAGATCTATCGGTATGTCATCATTGAACGTGACCAACTCTAGAGCATTTTGCTGTCGAGAATGTCTCTGATGGGATATAGGTATAAGTATCCCTTAGACCTGAGATCACCTCAGTGACTTGCAAGCAACTCACTATGCTTTGGTATCGGACAAATTGAATTTCTAATTTAGCAATGGAAGGCTTCTGGGCATAGTCAAGTACTTGCAAAGTTGGAGTGTGATCAAGATGGAATTGACCACTCCAAGAGTTGGAGAAGAATGTATCATTGTATTTCAATATAGCAAAATCTTGGCCAGGATAATCCATCATATGGATTTGATATTTTGAAATATAATGTGGACAACCTGATTAGAGTTGATAGTTAAACTCTGAGGTGTCTTACGAGCATTGTGGTCAAGAGGATGAATTATATGAAAACTATATTTGCATGGGTTCTAAGGATGGTGTTCTACACCTTTCGACCTATCCGACCGTCGGGTATGATTGCTAGATGGTTACTTCGATTGATACAAGAATTAGTTTCTATGCTACTGACTTAGGTTTAGACCTATGAGGTCACACACATTAGAGTTCACATTCCGATTGGATGGTTGATCAGCGATTTAGAATCATTTTAGGATTAAACAATTAATACGATTGGTATTTAACCTAGTGCAAGTGTTGTAGGAGGAAAGATTAGCAATTCAATTGCTAATTGACTTAATTTGATTAAGCCAGATGACTGAGATTATGTCTAATTAAATATTATTTAATTATATTTTATTTAATCTTGATTGGATCAAGTCCAATTGGCTTATTGGATAAGTCAAGTGCAAGGAAGAACTAGTCTTAGTCTAACTAGGACTCGAGTCAATCCAATTTTATAATTTGATTAGAAAATTAAATTAAAATTAAATTAAATTTAATCTAATTTAATTAAATTTTTAATTAGATTAGAACATAATTTAATTTAGTTGATTTAGTTTTGATTTAATTTGGTTTGAGAAACCATGTTTGACTAAGTCATAGATGGAATCGTAGTGAGACTAGGATTCCACCTTGCACCACCTTAGCCCTCCACACCCCATGCCCTCTCTTTTTGTGTGATAGAGAGTCTCTCTATGATCTTCACACATGCCTCTTCTCTCCCTCTTATTCTCATATGGTTATTTGGTGGTTGACCAAGTCAAAGAGGAAGTTAGTTTTGATTTAGGATTCTATAAGATAGAATCCTTATAAACCAAAACATCTCCTTCCATGTGTGCTTCCCATCTCCTCTTTTTTCTTCCTAATTCCATGTGAGTGAGAAGTTTTTTTGTGCACCTCTCCTTGCTGGATTTAACAAAAAAAATCAGAGACAACTACTTGCCAAAGCTAGTCCTGCCTTGTCTAGTTTTTGACCTAGACAAGGACTCTTCTTTTTCTATAAAATTAGGGTGAATTTTGGCTTGATTTTTTCATGGAATATAGAGCTTTGAGAAAGGTTTAGGGTGTGTAAAAATCAAAGAAAGAGGGTCCTTGGGCATGGGGGTTCCATAGGTACCAAACTAGGTGTCTAGGTGAGAGAAAAGAGAAGAAGAAGAGGATCTTCTTCTAGGACTGTTTTATTCCTCATCTCTCCTCCTTCTTTTGAGTTTTTTTATGAGAGACTCTCAAATTGAAAAACTCTTCTCTTTCTTCTCATATTTTGGAGAGTCCACATTTTGAAGAAGGAAGCATCGGATCGACCGTCGAAGAGAGATCAGCATAGTACTAGCATGCTATGCTGATTTCTTGCATCAGGATCTCTGATCGTGTTCGTAGGCTCGTGTGGACGACTCCTAGAGGTCGGACTCATGTGCAGCTCATGACTTCATTGTCAAGCTTGGATCAGTAAGTTAGAATGTCTAACTTGCTCAGGTAATAGAAATGATCTATTAACTTCATACCTGCATTTGATGTAGTGAAGATCTAAGTTGATTTGATCAACCTTTTCTTTCTTGTTTGATTTTAATTTTTGATTTAATATCATGCCTTGATCATGTAATAGATCTAAGATTTAGGTATTTACATATTTATTTAAATAAATATTTGATTTATTTAAGTCTTGAAGGAACTAGATATTGGATTTTACAGGTAGATCTTGAAACTTTTTCTAGATCTTATAGTGAAAGGCTTAAATAAATTAAATATTTATTTAAATAAGTATATAAATACCTAGATCTCAAAATTATTACATAATCAAGGCATGATATTAAATCAAAAATTAAAATCAAACAAAAAAAAAAATTGATCAAATCAACCTAGATCTACACTACATCAAATGCAGGTATGAAGTTTATAGATCATATCTATTACTGATTCAGACTTGAGGATGAAGTCATAAGCTGCATATGCATCTGGCCTCTAGGAGTCATCCACACGAGCCTACAATCTCTGATCCGAAGTTCGATATAGGAAATCAGCACAGCATGCTAGTATTGTGCTGATCCTTCTTCGATGATCGATCCGATGCTTCCTTCTTCAAAATTTGGACTCTCCAAAATATGAGAAGAAAGATGAGAGTTTACTGATTTGAGACTCTCTCAGAAAAAAACTCAAAAAAAGGAGGAGAGATTGAAAATAAAACGATCCTAGAAGAAGACCCTCTTCCTCTTCTCTTTTCTCTCACCTAGACATCTAGTTTGGTGCCTATGGAACCCTCATGTCCAAGGACCCTCTTCCTCTAATTTTTGCACACCACAAACCTCTCCCAAAGCTCTATATTTTATAAAAGAATTAGAATAAAATTCAACCAATAAATAGAGAAAAGGAAGAGTCCAAGTTAGATCAAAATTCTAGACTAGGAATGTCCAAACATGGGAAGTTGTTGGAGCGCCCAACTCTTGGGCACCTCCTCCATAATTATTGGCATGGACCAGTAAGGGAGGGTGAATAAAAAAGAAGATTATTTACATGGAATAAGAGAAGAATTAATTAAAAGAGGGGATGGCACTCAAGGAAAGGTGTTTTGGTCAACAAGAATTCTATCTTATAGAATCCTAAGAAAAACTAACTCCTCTTTTGACTTGGTCTTCCAACAAAATGCCTTACGAGAAAAGGAGGAGAGAAAGAGGGTATGAGAAGCCATGGGAGTGGATACTTTTCTTGTAAGAAACAAAAGAAAAAAAAAAAGGGCATGGGGCATGAGGATTAATTGGTGCAAGTGATAGGGAATCCTAGTCACACTAGGACTCTTGTTTTGATTTGGTCAAACAAGATCTTTTAACCAAATAAAATGAAGATTAAACCAACCTAATTAAACAAGTCCCTAATCCATTTAAGAATTTAATTAAATTAGATTAAATCAAATTTAATTTTAATTTATTTTTTAATTAAATTAAAAAAATTGGTTAATTCGAGTCCTAGTTAGACTAGGACTAGTTCTTTCTTGCACCTGGCTTATCCAATAAACCAATTAAACTTGATCCAACCAAGCCCAAAATAAATCTAATTAAATCATATTTAATTAAACTTAATCTCAATCTATTGGATTAATCAAATTAAGTTAATTAGCAGTCCAATTGCTAATCGATCCTCCTGCAATACTTGCACTAGGTTAAACACTAATCGTATTAATTGTTTAACCGTAGAATGATTCTTAATCATTGATCAACCATCCGATCAGATCATAAGCTCTAATTTGTGTGAGATTATAGGTCTAAACTTAAGCTGATAGTATAGAAATAAATTTTTGTACCAATCGAAGTGACCATCTAGCATGATATCCGATGGTCGGATAGATCGAAGGTGTAGAACATCATCCTTAGAATCCATGCAGATATAGTTTTCATATAATTCATCTCCTTGACCACAATGCTCGTAGGATACCTCAGAGTTCAACTATCAACTCTGATCAGGTTGTCCACATTGTACTTTAAAATATCAAATCCATCTGATGGATTACCCTGACTAAGGTTTTGCTATATTGAAATACAATGATACATTCTTCTCCAACTCTTAGAGTCAATTCCATCTTGATCACACTCCAACTTTGCAAGTACTTGACTATGCCCAGAAGCATTCCATTGCTGAATTAGAAATTCAGTTAGTTCAGTACCAAAATAATGTGAGTTGCTTACAAGTCACTGAAGTGATCTCAGGTCTAAAGGATACTTATATCTATATCCCATCAGAGATATTCTCGATAGTAGAATACTCTGGAGTTAGCACATTTAATGATGATGTACCCATACATCTCACCTATATGCCATACCAGTATCTCCATACTCTTTGGTTAAGAGGACAACCTGTTAGATATATGTGCCCTGAAAGCCAAAATTGGCTGACACTTGTAACATACTTCTAGGTGCAAAATTATAATTTTGACTATAATCAATAAAATGGATTATTTTCTATCACATATGTGTATTTAGTGTTTGTAATACATCCTTTGAGTTAATGGGAATGATAATTCAAATTTTCAAGAGTTGAAAATTTAAGACATGAATAATCATTATTAACTCATAAAATGCTTCCGACTATAGGATCATCATGAGGATGGTGATTGATTTAGAAGGTTGGTGTACAATCGCTTCTCTTTAGTAGATGAGTCTTGAGTCTATGGTATGGATGTTAGATATATGTGCCCTAGAAGCCAAAATTGACTGACACTTGTAATACACTTCTAGGGGCAAAATTGTAATTTTGACTAATATCAATAAAATGGGTTATTTTCTATCACATATGTGTATTTAGTGTTTGTGATACATCCTTTGAGTTAATGGTAATGATAATTCATATTTTCAAGAGTTGAAAATTTAAGACATGAATAATCATTATTAACTCATAAAATGCTCCCGACCATAGGATCATCACGAGGATGGTGATTGATCCGGAAGGTTGGTGTACAATCGCTTCTCTTTAGTAGATGAGTCTTGAGTCTACGGTGTGGAGACACCGGAGCGAGAGTATAGATACTCGTTAGAGAACGAGGGCACTGAGCGTGACCACCTCGAGTAGTCATTAGGGAGTCTACCTTCTCGTCAATGACTGACTCGATGCTGCAGTAGTGTGTCTGGTTCTTTGACCTGAGATGCATCGGCAGTTCACCTTGAGGGTGTTATAGTTTGACTACACCATTACTCGGTCTCCTAGCCATATGGAACCCTGAGGTGTATGTTGGCTATAGCATGTTCATTGTAGGAACTGGATTGCATCAAGATGGAATCTATCTACCTCGGTGGTAGAGGAGCAGCCCTATGATGATCATGAGAATCAAGTCCAGAAGTCCATGGCCATGGTAGAGTGAAATAATAGAAAGAGTTTCTATTTAGATTTTCACATCGGACTCGAATCGAATGATTACATCATATGACAGAAACTAGGGTTTGACGAGTTCACCTTAACCCTAATCTGATCGGGGCTCAAGATAGAAGAACTTAATCACACAGGTAGCTGCACCAAGAGGTTCGCATTCAGCTCTGATGGGTTGCCACCATATACTGCTAGGTGTCACTGGTGGATTTTGGGAGCAATTAGAATGATTTAGATGATCGATCATTCTAGCTGTTCGAATCAGAAGAGTTCTGATCCATCGAAAGGAGTTTCGATGATGTCGATGATAGAGATCATGACATATCCCATTACCATACAGAACTGAACCTAACTGGGTCACACAAACAAGGGTTTGAATCTGGTGATCATCAATTGAACTGATCTAGTTCAATTGATCTGAATGAGATTCAATTAGGTTCAAGAAAATCGTGCTAGCACTCGATTGAACCTAACGTTCTTCTTTTGCTATCATAAATAAGTTGTCCTGACTGAGCCAAAGGAGTTTGTGCTCAATCAGAGGCCTTCATATGGTCTGACTGGAGGTTGTCCAAGTCAGAAAAGGTTGTCTTATTTTGTAAGACATTACCTGCCATTTTTGGTCACCTGCCATTTCTTGTTCTTTGACTTTGGTCAAAAGTCTACCTTTGACTGGTCAAATATTGACCATTGACACTTTGACTTTTGACCACATGTCATGCACCTATTGGAGAGCTGGTGGGGGCCTGTCCCCCTGCCAGAACTTGGCAAGGAGAGGGCGCACGCCACCCTTGGCGTGTGCCCAAGTTGGAGGCGGTGGCGTGCGCCCAAGTTGGAGGCGCCTAGGAGTCCCTTGTTGGACAGGGACTCCATCTCCTTTTTGGATTCCAATTAGAGTTCTCCTAAGAACCAACTTTGATTGGTCTTAGGTGCCCTCTAAGGAGGAATCCAGGGGACTCTATTCCCACCAATCAGATTTAGATCTGATTTCACAAAGAGTTATGATTGGTTGGGAAGAAGAGAAGTTGGATCATAGACAGTCTATAAATAAGACCCTACGCCCAACTCAGATTGAGATGATGATTGAATCAGAATTTCCCACGCCCCAAGGCTGCCTCTTCCCTCTTCCTCCATGCTAAACCCACCTTATCCCTCTCCTCTCCATGTCCAAAAGAGTTTTGGAGCTTGGTTGGTGTGATCCAGATCAAAGAAAGGCGAGTGAAAGCTAGAAGGCTGCGCTGCTGCAAAGGACGACTGCTGATCTTCAAAAGGAGTTTTGAAGATCCTCCAGATCAGATCCAAATCTAATCTCTGGAGATGTGATAGAAAAGAAAAAGATCTCCAGATCCAACCCGAGTAGATATCGATGGAGGCTAGGCACTTGCATGGCTAGATCCAGAACCTTCCGCTGCATACAGGATCATCAACAGGGTAATAGGATTACCCACAATCAAGGTAAATTAAATTTGATTTAATTTATCTAATTTTATTTTAATTTATAAAAATAATAATAATTAGATCTAAAATATCTCAGATCTGAATTAGGATCAAAGAAAAAATTTTTTGAAATATATCTCTTGATCTGATCAGATCTGAACGAACCTGGACCGAGAAATCAGGATTTTCCTTCAACTGGTATCAGAGCCATGGTTCTAAAAGTGTTTAGATCTAATTTTAAATTTATTTTAATTAAAAAATAAGTGATTTCAGATGTCACATGAGATGTGATCAGATCTGAAATTAGAAAAAATTAAAATTAAATAATTTGGATCTAAGATTAGAAAATATGCATGACTAGTTCTAAAATAGAATAGTTCTATAGAATAGTCTTGCATGTTTTTGATTTAATCTGATTAAATCATATTTTAGATCTATTTATTTACTATTTTTTGATATTATAATTGTTATAATAACATCTAAAAAATAGAAAAATAAAAATTATTTAATTTTAAATATCATATGAGATATGATAGATGCATGTCTAGACTAGTTGTAGAATAGTTCTACATAATTATCTAGATTAGAATTTATTTTGATTAGATCAATTTAAATCTAATTTTTTAGATTATTATGAGATAATTTAGATCTGAAAAATATGCATGATTTGATACATGAGATGTATGCAAAATATGCCATGATTAGATCTAATTTATATATGAGATATATGATATAGATCTAAAACTTTTTTGTAGTATTGCATGTTCCTGATTAAGGCGTTCCTCTTGGCCGTCCGGTCATAAGAACGAAGAAGGGTTTAAAGGCCCTCTCTTTCCCATTCGATGGGGTGTTCTTATGATGTGTAGGGGTGCTGCGTGTTCGTCCTTAATCAGAAACCCAAAACTTACTTTCTGCAAAACCCTAGATCCTGAAACCCTAGGATTTATTGTACATATTTTGTTTATGAACCCTACTTAATTAAGAATTAAGATTTATGGAATATTAATTAGGTCTAAAATTGAGAATTTTAGATCTAAGACATATTCATAATACTGGGTTCGGGCTTGGGTAGCTCAATTAGGTCTAAGCGGTTGATCAAACCGAATCAAGAGTTGGTTAGATGGGATCAACAATGCTTAAATTGACCAGCCTAATAGGATTAAGTCTGGGTCAAGATCGAGTCACGATCAAGCAAGACCTAATTAGGCTCAGAGGTTAGAGTCTGGATTGTAGGCTAACCCAATTGGTTCTGACTCAACAATTTGGTGTCTAAGGTAAGTTTGGCACATACGACCGACTGATTTTTAATTGGAAGCTACTCGACCTGAATGCGTTCTTGTACGAGTTAATGGCATATTCCTTCCACCGGTCTCACTTACCTGGCCATATCTGTTGACACAGTTCTGATCTGAGGTGGTCAATAATCCGAGCTAACCCATGCCACTAGGTTAGTCATAATTGTTATGACTATGACCAAGTCTAGTTTAATGAGACCTGAATCAATTCTCCCTAAGAAAAGATTAAGTCTGAGGTCTTCCACCATTGTAGATGTGCGGGCCCTTCCCGGGTTGATTGTTCTCGGCTGGATACAGTGGCTCAGTTGCACCGGAAAAAGATGCAACCATGTCTATTAGGCATTGGATGCTATGGGCTGGAGGATGAGTTGGGCTCAATATTCCGGATACGGTGAGAGACTCAATTAGGAACCCAGTCTATGCAAATGGTGGGTCTGACTTAACTAAGGAGTGGATCAATATTCCGGATACGGTGAGATTCATGAATTAGAGACCAAGTTTGGGTGCACCATGATTAGAGAATCATTGAACAAGAGTTGTTCACTCATTGGCTAACCCATCACCAATAACTGTTAGGTGAGGTGATGAGTCAGTTGGTGAGACCGCACCACCCACTAGAAATCATTAATCATGGAGATTTTCGCATCTCTACAGAGGGAGTGTAGGGATCCGAGAAAATAGTGGGAGCTAATTTGTTTAAAAATAAAATCCCTAAATAAATTGGTCAAGTCAAAATTACAGTATCTAACTAGAATCTTTGACTCTCTACAGGAAAAATGTCTGCGTCCAACCCATTGGCACGTATCCTAGGACACACATAGACTGACTGGACCCAATTATAAAGATTGGCTCAGGAACTACAAAATTATTTTGGGTTTCCGAGAAGTTAACCCATGTTTTGGACCAGGACCCTCCCACCTTACCAGCCCGTCCATCTATTGAACAGAGAGCGTCTCTGGAAAAATGGATAGACGAAGATAATAAGGCCAGATATTACATGTTGGGCTCGATGTCTGATGAGCTCCAGCACCAACATGAAGATATCGGGACTGCTCGCCAAATGTTGGCT
>QRFJ01004122.1:0-47549 GCA_006176705.1 Cocos nucifera | reverse complement strand
AGGAGATGTTTTGGTGAATAGAGTCGCACAGCCAAGTTATCAAGTCACAGAAATGACTTGTTTAAGGCTTAGCATGCGTGAGTATGGGCAGCAGTCCAAGATCACTGTCTGATGATATGATACAGGACTTGAGAGGGCGCTTGAGAAGTGTGTGAAGTTAAACTGATCTTAGAAAGGATATTATTTGCAAATCCTTGACTGATGCATATGGCAACTTCATCCAGATGAATCTAGCACACTGCTCATAAACCTATCAAGAGATATATTTCAAAAATTTTTCTCTTTGATCTAATCAGATCTTGATATTTTCAGATCTGATTCTTATTATTTTAATAAATAAAATAAAATAAGATAAATTAAATCAAATTTAATTTACCTGATTTGGGTAATCCTATTACCCTGTGATGATCCTGATTGCAGCGGAAGGTTCTGGATCTAGCCACGCAAGCGCCTGGCCTCTACCGGTATCCACTCGGGTTGGATCTGGAGATCCTCTTCTTCTCTATCACATCTCCAAAAATTAGATCTGGATCTGATCTGGAGGATCTTCAAAACTCTTTTGAAGATCAGCAGTCGTCCTTTGCAGCAGCGCAGCCTTCTTGCTTTTGATCGCCTTTCTTTGATCTGAATCGCACCAACCAAAGTCCAAAACTCCTTTTGGACGTGGAGAAAGAGAGGGAGAAGAGGTTTGGCATGGAGGAAGGAGGGGAGAGGCAGCCTTGGGGCGTGGGAAATTGAATTGCTCTTTGAGTTGGGCGCAGGGTCTTATTTATAGACTAAGCTGTGATCCAACTCCTCTTCCTCCCAACCAATCACAACCCTTTGTGAAATCAGATCTAAATCTGATTGGTGGGAATAGAGTCCCCTGGATTCCTCCTTAGAGGGTGCCTAAGACCAGTCAAACTTGGATTCTTAGTAGAACTCTAATTGGAATCCAAAAGGAGGATGGAGTCCTTGTCCAACAAGGACTCCTAGGCGCCTCCAACTTGGGCACACGCCAAGGGTGGCGTGCGCCCTTCCTCCTTGCCAGGTTCTGGCAGGGGGACAGGCCCCCACCAGCTCTCCAATAGGTGCATGACATGTGGTCAAAAGTCAAAGTGTCAATGGTCAACATTTGACCAGTCAAAGGTAGACTTTTGACCAAAGTCAAAGAACAAGAAATGGCAGGTGACCAAAAATGGCAGGTAATGTCTTACAAAATAAGACAACCTTTTCTGACTTGGACAACCTCCAGTCAGACCATATGAAGGCCTCTGATTGAGCACAAACTCCTTTGGCTCAGTCAGGACAACTTATTTATGATAGTAAAAGAAGAACGTTAGGTTCAATCGAGTGCTAGCACGATTTCCTTGAACCTAATTGAATCTCATTCAGATCAATTGAACTAGATCAGTTCAATTGATGATCACCAGATTCAAACCCTTGTTTGTGTGACCCAGTTAGGTTCAGTTCTGTATGGTAATGGGATATGTCATGATCTCTATCATCGACATCATCGAAACTCCTTTCGATGGATCAGAACTCTTCTGATTCGAACAGCTAGAATGATCGATCATCTAAATCATTCTAATTGCTCCCAAAATCCACCAGTGACACCTAGCAGTATATGGTGGCAACCCATCAGAGCTGAATGCGAACCTCTTGGTGCAGCTACCTGTGTGATTAAGTTCTTCTATCTTGAGCCCCGATCAGATTAGGGTTAAGGTGAACTCGTCAAACCCTAGTCTCTGTCATATGATGTAATCATTCGATTCGAGTCCAATGTGAAAATCTAAATAGAAACTCTTTCTATTATTTCACTCTGCCATGGCCATGGGCTTCTGGACTTGATTCTCATGATCATCATAGGGCTGCTCCTCTACCACCGAGGTAGATAGATTCCATCTTGATGCAATCCAGTTCCTACAATGAACATGCTATAGCCAACATACACCTCAGGGTTCCATATGGCTAGGAGACCGAGTAATGGTGTAGTCAAACTATAACACCCTCAAGGTGAACTGCCGATGCATCTCAGGTCAAAGAACCAGACACACTACTGCAGCATCGAGTCAGTCATTGACGAGAAGGTAGACTTCCTAATGACTACTCGAGGTGGTCACGCTCAGTGCCCTCATTCTCTAACGAGTACCTGTACTCTCGCTCCGGTGTCTCCACACCGTAGACTCAAGACTCATCTACTAAAGAGAAGCGATTGTACACCAACCTTCCAGATCAATCACCATCCTCATGATGATCCTATGGTCGGGAGCATTTTATGAGTTAATAATGATTATTCATGTCTTAAATTTTCAACTCTTGAAAATATGAATTATCATTACCATTAACTCAAAGGATGTATCACAGACACTAAATACACATATGTGATAGAAAATAACCCATTTTATTGATTTTAGTCAAAATTATTATAATTTTGCCCCTAGAAGTGTATTACAAGTGTCAGCCAATTCTGGCTTCTAGGGCACATATATCTAACAATCTCCCACTTGTCCTAAAGCCAATTGGCTACAAGTCTAAGTCCCATCTTCTCAAGGTGGGCTTCGATCTTCTGCTGGCCCAACGGCTTTGTAAGTGGGTCTGCCACATTATCTGTGGAGTTGACTCTCTTGACCTCGACGTAACCCTTCTCGAGGTAATCGCGGATGAGGTGGTATCGCCGCTCAATGTGCTTGGATTTCTGGTGAGACCTCGGCTCCTTAGCAAGGGCTATGGCGCCATTGTTGTCGCAGTAAAGAGGAATGGCATCTGATGGCATTACTCCAATTTCTGCAGCAAACTTCTTGTACCAGAATGCTTCCTTCGCAGCCTCTGATGCAGCGATATATTCTGCTTCCATGGTGGAATCTGCTATCACAGTTTGCTTGGAACTCTTCCAGCTGACAGCACCACCATTGCACACAAACAGACTCCCAGATGTCGACTTTCGATCATCTATATCGGACATGAAATCCGAGTCTGTGTATCCTTGGACTTGGAGTTCTCCATTACCAAAGACCAACATCATATCCTTAGTTCTTCTCAAGTACTTAAGGATACATTTCACAGAAGTCCAGTGTTCTTCACCTGGATTTGACTGATATCTGCTTGTGACACTCACAGCATGGGCTATATCAGGTCGTGTACATAGCATGGCATACATGAGGCTCCCTATTGCAGAAGCATAAGGGATCTTGCTCATGCGTTCTATTTCCTCAGGTGTGCTGGGGCACATCTTCTTGGAAAGATGAATACCATGTCTGAAGGGTATTAATCCCCTCTTAGAGTTTTCCATACTAAACCTCTTTAGTACTTTCTCTATGTACATCTTCTGTGAAAGTCCTAGCATCCTATTCGGTCTATCCCTATAGACCTTAATTCCTAGAATAAAGGATGCTTCACCTAGGTCTTTCATGGAGAATTCCTTGGACAACCACATCTTGACTGATGTCAACATGGGAATATCATTCCCAATAAGGAGGATGTCATCCACGTACAATACGAGGAAGACAACAGCGCTCCCACTGACCCTTTTTGAAAACACATGGTTCCTCTTCATTTTTGATGAAACCAAACTTTTTGATCACATCATTGAAACGAGTGTTCCAGCTCCGAGATGCTTGCTTAAGTCCATATATGGACCTTTGCAGCTTGCAAACCTTGTGATCAGTATCACTGGATGTGAAACCTAGCGGCTGTTCCATATAGATATCTTCCTCAAGATATCCATTTAAGGAATGCCGTTTTCACGTCCATTTGCCATATTTCATAATCGAAATAGGCTGCAACGGCAAGCAATGTGCGGATGGATTTTAGCATAGCCACTGGGGAAAAGGTATCCTGATAGTCAATGCCTTCGCGTTGACTATAACCTTTTGCCACCTAGTCTAGCCTTGAATGTCTCCACATTCCCATCTGCACCAATCTTTCTCTTGAAGATCCATTTACACCCAATAGGTACTATACCTTCTGGTGGATCTACCAAGGTCCAGACTTGGTTTGAGTGCATCGAGTCAATTTCTGACTTGCATTGCCTCTAGCCATTTCTCGGAGTCGATATCTGATATCGCCTCGTTGTAGGTTTTGGGATCATCACCATGAGCACCATTACCTACGAGGAACATTTCCTCTACTTCCTCTGAAATAATACCTAAGTATCTTTCAGGGGGACGGGAAACTCTTTCCGATCTACGAGGTGGAGGAGGTAGTGTTCTTATTGGCTCAACCTGATTTGGTTCCAATTGGTCCTTAGCTCGTTGTACTTGTGAGACTTTCTCATCAAGCTTAATCTGCTTTCCAATGCCGCTATCTTGAATAAACTATTTTTCAAGAAAGATGGCATGTCGACTCACAATCACATTGTGGTCTTCTGGAATGTAGAAATAGTATCCTAATGACTCTTTAGGATATCCTATGAATCGAGCTCTAAAGGACCTAAACTCTAACTTGTCCGCTTGTTGTCTTTTGACATGAGCCGGACAACCCCAAATTCTGAGATGACTCAGACTTGGTTTCTTACCGTGCCATATCTCATACGGTGTGGTAGGAACGGTTTTAGAGGGAACCCTATTCAGTAGATAAATTGAAGTTAACAATGAATGTCCCCAAAGAAAATCAGGGAGGTCTGTGAAGCTCATCATGGATCGAACCATATCCAATAGAGTCCGATTTCTCCATTCTGAAACCCCGTTGAGTTGAGGTGTTCCTGGTGGAGTCCATTGAGAGACTATGCCATTTTCCTTAAGATAGTCTAGGAATTCCCGGCTAAGGTATTCACCTCCTCGATCTGATCGAAGAACCTTAATGGGTTTTTCCAGTTTGTTTTTCTACTTCATGTCTGAATTCTTTGAACTTTTCAAAAGCTTCAGACTTGTGTCTCATAAGATACACATACCCATACCTAGACAGATCATCGGTAAAGGTAATGAAGTAGACAAAATTGCCTCTAGCCGGCACATCAAATGGGCCGCACACATCAGTATGTACTAGGGCAAGGAGATCTGTGGCCCTCTCCCCATGTCCAACAAAAGGGAGTTTAGTCATTTTGCCTTGAAGACAAGATTCACAAGTTGGATATGACTCAAAAGTCAATGGACTCAATAGCCCATTTTTCTCCAATTTGTTGATCCTATCTTCTGCTATATGACCTAATCTCAGGTGCCATAGATATCTGTCGTTTGGACTATCCCTAGGTCGTTTGGCATTCACGTTTTGCTCGATAGTTAGAACAGGTACATCAATATGTAGCTGATAAAGACCATTAATAAGGAAACCATTTGCAATTTTATTTCTTTCATAAAGAATGTTACAATGGTCCTTAAAGAAGGTGATCACATAAGCCTTCTTGTGCTAAGCATGAAACAGAAATCAAATTCCTGCTAGCTGCAGGCACATAATAACAGTCTTTCAAAACTAAGTCTAAACCAGATGGTAATCGAAGAGGGTATGTTCCCACGGCTACTGCAGCAACTCTTGCTCCATTACCGATGCGTAGGATCATGTCTCCATCCCTCAGCCTCCTGCTATCCTCAAGACCCTGCATAGAAGTGCACAGATGAGCACTAGAACCAGAGTCAAGCACCCAACTGGATGCAGAAGAAACCGTAAGGTTAGACTCAATAACGAGCATACCTCCAGAAGGACCTTCCTTCTTGTTCTTCAGGGTGGCCAGGTAAGTAGGGCAGTTCCGCTTCCAATGGCCGTCGCTGTTGCAATGGAAACACTTTCCTTTGCCATCGGCCTTTCTTCTTCGGTTCTGCCTTCTTCTTCTTTGATCCTTCCACCTTTTGCTTTTTCACAGACTTCTTTTTCTTTCCATAAGACTTTCTTTTGGAAGAAGTCCGTTCCATAGCAAGAACTGAGCCTTTAGAACCTTTCATAGAAAGCTCAGCGGTAACCAGCATATTCATTAATTCGGCCAAGGAATTTTGAAGTTTATGCATGTGGTAATTCATGATGAATTGCCCATATGCATCAGTCAAGGATTGCAGAATAATATCGTTCTGCAGATCCAAGTCCTAACTTCACACCGAGCTTCTCAAGCTCTTCCATGTCCTTGATCATTGTCAGACAGTGATCTTGGACTGACTGCCCATCACGCATCTTAGCCTTAAAAAGTCATTTCGTGACTTGATATTTGGCTGCGCGACTCTGTTCACCAAACATCTCCTGCAGGTGAGCCAACATTTGGCGAGCAGTCCCGATATCTTCATGTTGGCGCTGGAGCTCATCAGACATCGAGCCCAACATGTAATATCTGGCCTTATTATCTTCGTCAATCCATTTTTCCAGAGACGCTCTCTGTTCAAGTGGATGGACGGGCTGGTAAGGTGGGAGGGTCCTGGTCCAAAACATGGGTTAACTTCTCTGAACCCAAAATAATTTTGTAGTTCCTAGCCAATCTTTATAATTGGGTCCAGTCAGTCTATGTGTGTCCAGGATACGTGCCAATGGGTTGGACGCAGACATTTTCCTGTAGAGAGTCAAAGATTCTAGTTAGATACTGTAATTTTGACTTGACCAATTTGTTTAGGGATTTTATTTTTAAACAAATTAGCTCCCACTATTTTCTCGGATCCCTACACTCCCTCTGTAGAGATGCGAAAATCTCCACGATTAATGATTTCTAGTGGGTGGTGCGGTCTCACCAACTGACTCATCACCTCACCTAACAGTTATTGGTGATGGGTTAGCCAATGAGTGAACAACTCTTGTTCAATGATTCTCTAATCATGGTGCACCCAAACTTGGTCTCTAATTCATGAATCTCACCGTATCCGGAATATTGATCCACTCCTTAGTTAAGTCAGACCCACCATTTGCATAGACTGGGTTCCTAATTGAGTCTCTCACCGTATCCAAAATATTGAGCCCAACTCATCCTCCAGCCCATAGCATCCAATGCCTAATAGACATGGTTGCATCTTCCCGGTGCAACTGAGCCACTGTATCCAGCCGAGAACAATCAACCCCGGGAAGGGCCCGCACATCTACAATGGTGGAAGACCTCAGACTTAATCTTTTCTTAGGGAGAATTGATTCAGGTCTCATTAAACTAGACTTGGCTTAGTCATAACAATTATGACTAACCTAGTGGCATGGGTTAGCTCGGATTATTGACCACCTCAGATCAGAACTGTGTCAACAGATATGGCCAGGTAAGTGAGACCGGTGGAAGGAATATGCCATTAACTCGTACAAGAACGCATTCAGGTCGAGTAGCTTCCAATTAAAAACCAGTCGGTCGTATGTGCCAAACTTACCTTAGACACCAAATTGTTGAGTCAGAACCAATTGGGTTAGCCTACAATCCAGACTCTAACCTCTGAGCCTAATTAGGTCTTGCTTGATCGTGACTCGATCTTGACCCAGACTTAATCCTATTAGGCTGGTCAATTTAAGCATTGTTGATCCCATCTAACCAACTCTTGATTCGGTTTGATCAACCGCTTAGACCTAATTGAGCTACCCAAGCCCGAACCCAGTATTATGAATATGTCTTAGATCTGAAATTCTCAATTTTAGACCTAATTAATATTCCATAAATCTTAATTCTTAATTAAGTAGGGTTCATAAACAAAATATGCACAATAAATCCTAGGGTTTCAGGATCTAGGGTTTTGCAGAAAGTAAGTTTTGGGTTTCTGATTAAGGACGAACACGCAGCACCCCTACACATCATAAGAACACCCCATCGAATGGGAAGAGAGGGCCTTTAAACCCTTCTTCGTTCTTATGACCGGACGGCCAAGAGGAACGCCTTAATCAGGAACATGTCAATACTACAAAACAGTTTTAGATCTATATCATATATCTCATATACAAATTAGATCTAATCATGGCATATTTTGCATACATCTCATGTATCAAATCATGCATTTTTCAGATCTAAATTATCTCATAATAATCTAAAAAATTAGATTTAAATTGATCTAATCAAAATAAATTCTAATCTAGACAATTATGTAGAACTATTCTACAACTAGTCTAGACATGCATCAATCATATCTCATATGATATTTAAAATTAAATAATTTTTATTTGCTATTTTTTAGATGTTATTATAACACTTATAATATCAAAAAATAGTAAATAAATAGATCTAAAATATGATTTAATCAGATTAAATCAAAAACATGCAAGACTATTCTATAGAACTATTCTATTTTAGAACTAGTCATGCATATTTTCTAATCTTAGATCCAAATCATTTAATTTTAATTTTTTTCTGATTTCAGATCTGATCACATCTCATGTGACATCTAAAATCATTTATTTTTTAATTAAAAATAAATTTAAAATCAGATCTAAATAATTTTAGAACCATGGCTCTGATACCAGTTGAAGGAAAATCCTGATTTCCCGGTCCAGGTTCGTTCAGATCTGATCAGATCAAGAGATATATTTCAAAAATTTTTTCTTTGATCTCAATCAGATCTTGAGATATTTTAGATCTAATTCTTATTATTTTAATAAATAAAATAAATTTAAGATAAATTAAATCAAATTTAATTTACCTGATTTGGGTAATCCTATTACCCTGTTAGATGATCCTGTTGCAGCGGAAGGTTCTGGATCTAGCCACGCAAGCGCCTGGCCTCTACCGGTATCCACTCGGGTTGGATCTGGAGATCCTCTTCTTCTCTATCACATCTCCAAAAATTAGATCTGGATCTGATCTGGAGGATCTTCAAAACTCTTTTGAAGATCAGCAGTCGTCCTTTGCAGCAGCGCAGCCTTCTAGCTTTCTTTTGATCGCCTTTCTTGATCTGGATCGCACCAAACTAAGTCCAAAACTCCTTTTGGACGTGGAGAGGAGAGGGAGAAGAGGTTTGGCATGGAGGAAGGAGGGGAGAGGCAGCCTTGGGGCGTGGGAATTGAATTGCTCTTGAGTTGGGCGCAGGGTCTTATTTATAGACTACTAGCGTGATCCAACTCCTCTTCTTCCCAACCAATCACAACCCTTTGTGAAATCAGATCTAAATCTGATTGGTGGAAATAGAGTCCCCTGGATTCCTCCTTAGAGGGCGCCTAAGACCAGTCAAACTTGGATTCTTAGGAGAACTCTAATTGGAATCCAAAAAGGAGATGGAGTCCTTGTCCAACAAGGACTCCTAGGCGCCTCCTACTTGGGCACACGCCAAGGGTGGCGTGCGCCCTTCTCCTTGCCAGGTTCTGGCAGGGGGACAGGCCCCCACCAGCTCTCCAATAGGTGCATGACATGTGGTCAAAAGTCAAAGTGTCAATGGTCAACATTTGACCAGTCAAAGGTAGACTTTTGACCAAAGTCAAAGAACAAGAAATGGCAGGTGACCAAAAATGGCAGGTAATGTCTTACAAAATAAGACAACCTTTTCTGACTTGGACAACCTCCAGTCAGACCATATGAAGGCCTCTGATTGAGCACAAACTCCTTTGGCTCAGTCAGGACAACTTATTTATGATAGTAAAAGAAGAACGTTAGGTTCAATCGAGTGCTAGCACGATTTTCCTTGAACCTAATTGAATCTCATTCAGATCAATTGAACTAGATCAGTTCAATTGATGATCACCAGATTCAAACCCTTGTTTGTGTGACCCAGTTAGGTTCAGTTCTGTATGGTAATGGGATATGTCATGATCTCTATCATCGACATCATCGAAACTCCTTTCGATGGATCAGAACTCTTCTGATTCGAACAGCTAGAATGATCGATCATCTAAATCATTCTAATTGCTCCCAAAATCCACCAGTGACACCTAGCAGTATATGGTGGCAACCCATCAGAGCTGAATGCGAACCTCTTGGTGCAGCTACCTGTGTGATTAAGTTCTTCTATCTTGAGCCCCGATCAGATTAGGGTTAAGGTGAACTCGTCAAACCCTAGTCTCTGTCATATGATGTAATCATTCGATTCGAGTCCAATGTGAAAATCTAAATAGAAACTCTTTCTATTATTTCACTCTGCCATGGCCATGGGCTTCTGGACTTGATTCTCATGATCATCATAGGGCTGCTCCTCTACCACCGAGGTAGATAGATTCCATCTTGATGCAATCCAGTTCCTACAATGAACATGCTATAGCCAACATACACCTCAGGGTTCCATATGGCTAGGAGACCGAGTAATGGTGTAGTCAAACTATAACACCCTCAAGGTGAACTGCCGATGCATCTCAGGTCAAAGAACCAGACACACTACTGCAGCATCGAGTCAGTCATTGACGAGAAGGTAGACTTCCTAATGACTACTCGAGGTGGTCACGCTCAGTGCCCTCGTTCTCTAACGAGTACCTGTACTCTCGCTCCGGTGTCTCCACACCGTAGACTCAAGACTCATCTACTAAAGAGAAGCGATTGTACACCAACCTTCCGGATCAATCACCATCCTCGTGATGATCCTATGGTCGGGAGTATTTTATGAGTTAATAATGATTATTCATGTCTTAAATTTTCAACTCTTGAAAATATGAATTATCATTATCATTAACTCAAAGGATGTATCACAGACACTAAATACACATATGTGATAGAAAATAACCCATTTTATTGATTTTAGTCAAAATTATAATTTTTTTCCTAGAAGTGTGTTACAAGTGTCAGCCAATTCTGGCTTCTAGGGCACATATATCTAACACTTATTACACTCCCTAACTTATGCTTTGCTCATCCTCGAGTAAAGAAAGAATTTAGTTTTAAATACCTTTTAACTTTATAGTTTCGAATTTTATCTGAGCAATTTTTAAAATGACCATTGATATTCAGTAAAGCTTAAGTGAGAAATATTATTAGGATATTAATACTTATCAATAGAAAAATTAAGTAAAGAATATTAAATTTTTTTGAACTTTTTCTAAATTATTCCATCTTTATCTTTGATTTGTCTAAACTTTTATATAGGCAACCGTATTGCTACTTTCATCCTTCATTTATTGATTTTTATTTTTATATTGCTAACTTTTTGATGCGAATATCATTGCTTACTTAGGCAACGGGATCCGATTACTTGATGAAAAATTAATATATTTTTTTTAACATTGTACCACTATTGAGTGTCTTAATCCTTTAAGTTTTCTATTTGATCCATGTAGCGAGTCTTGGGCCAATGACTTCCAAACCAGTTGGCTTTAGGATACTAGGTGTAGAATATCCCTCGGGCTTACTAGCTCGAATCAAATAGGCTATGACTTAAGACTAGCTTTACAACGAGCTTCATTATCCTTCCCATCTTTTGATGCGAGACTCAATGCTTGCTTAGGCAAAGAGGCCCGATTGCTCAGTGAGAAGTACTTAGAAACTAATTTATTTTAATTTTTTTATATGAAGAAACATATAGTTATCCTATACAAGCAAATAAAAAGTAAATTTTCTTTGATGCTAGTAGAAATAAATAGAAATGCTCAAAAAAAAACTTTTTATGTTCTAGATTTAACTCATTATTGGATTTTCTTAATACTTGATTCCTCAATATCTCACAGATTCTCTGATCTGTACATCAATTTTTTTTAACAAATACTTAATTTAATTTGATTCTTAAGCATAATTGGGTGTCTAAATACTAAATACTAATTTTTTGAGGACTTAAAAAATTTTAAAATTTTTATTATTCTCCCTCCTAACTTAATCGACTTTGTCCTCAATGGAGAAGAAAAAATAAAAGGTGTAATAAAAAATATGAAAGAATACACCAAACTCCGTATATTTTTGGTCCAGCATATGCCTTTGAGAATTTGGGTTCTCCCTCCAACTTATTCAACATATCCTAAAAAAAATAAATTAAAAAAATAAATTAGATAGAAAAAAACTAAATATTGGGTTGTCTCCCAACAAGCGCTAAGTTTTCCGTCTTCAGCTAGACACAATATAGCTTACTATCCTATGTCAGATATTGGATTGATAAATTTCAATGGTTTTGGATTGCCAATCTTAGAAAATTGATTTATAATTCCATTATTAATATAATCATTCTTAATTTTAGGAACATAATTTGTGACCGCATTCTTAGACCCATATTTATTAAGAATTTCTCCTATTTATTCTTCTAAAATACTCATGAATGGAGTTTTTGTATTAGGAGTTAAGTTTAATGCATTGGGTACTGGAAGGATGTCTAAAGATATGTTTAATTCTGAAGGTAAATTAATATGATTTTGCTTAAACAACTCCATTGATACTTCATTACATGCCTCTTGATTTTTATAAGAAGAATCGACTTCTAGGGTATTAGGTTTATAAGACTCTGGTAAATCATCCACTTTCTTCTTCCTTATTTTTATCTTATTTAAATTGAAACCAGCATCAGTACTAGTTTTGGGCTCGGATACTTCTATGTGGTTAGCTTGAGTACTAACCTATTCCTCTAAATTTTTATTTTAGCTAGCATCAGTACTAGCCTCTCTCACCTAATCTTGGTATGGGTCCATAAGAATCCTATAGCTTTTAAGTTTAAAAATTACTTTGGCATTCTTAAATTAGGGATTCTTAAGTGAGACATTAAATTGATAACTTGGTCCAGATGGTTGGTGGACATTAGGTAGATTGTTTGAAATTGGTAGGCTTGATAGTTGATCTAGTTTTCTCCTCATGTTAGACTCAACTAATTATCCTATTTGAGCTTCTAGCTTAGCGATAGACTCTTGTTGAGTCAAGATCGATTGTTGTTGATTCAAAATTTATTATTGAAGTTGGTTAAATCTATCGTCAGCTAGATTAGTCTATTGAAGAGGTGGGTATAATAGTTGGTTGTTATATGATAGCTGGGTAAACTGACTAAGCTAACCATTACTATAGGCATAGCTTTGGTATTGGGGCCTGTTTTGATAGTTTTGGATAGATGGAATTTGGGTCTGAGCCTAAGTCTGTTGGGATGTCCAAGAAAAATTAGAGTAGTTACTCCAATGTTGGTTATATAAATTTGAAAGAAGATTATTAACCGACTTGGAGTAGCCTTGAGTAGTATGGACTTATTTTTGGATAAAAGATAAAAATTATGCAGCCGTAGGACATTCATTCATATGATGGGTTGGTCTAGCACAAATAGAAAAAAATTTCTAATAATTAGAAAGTAATGTGAATTATGCAGGAGATTATTGATCTAGGGTTAGGAGTTGATCTAATTTCTAGAAAAAAAGATCAACTTTATCTTATTTTTGGACTATTAGGTTCAGATTAGCCATTTGATTATTAGATTTAATATGAATCAACCATTCAATAAAGTTCAACTAAATCAGAAAAAGCAATTTCCTATTGTGCATGTATTAGTGTAACCCTAATGTATGGTTCAAAATTTTTTAGAATTTTTATATATATATATTTTTTATTATTTTATTATATTATTATTTTTAATTTTTTTAAAAATTATTTAAATTATTTAAATTATTATTTTTAATTTAATTTAATTTAATTTAATTATTATTTTTAATATATATTTTTTTAGTTAGTTTAATTTAATTTTTATTTAATTTAATTTAATTTTATTTTTAAAAGAGAAAGGAGAAGAAAGAAAGAAGAGTTCTAAAGAAGAAGTCCTGAGTCCTAGAACTAAGAAGAGAGAGAAGAATTAGGTTTAATTAGGTTTGATGTTGGTTAGCAATCAAGTTGGTCAATCAATCCTGACTAATGGTTATCCTAGATCTAGATAGCTCCTAACTGCCAAGGTCACTTTCAAGCCCTCCAAGTATAAGATCAGTCAAACACTTGGCCAGGTAAGTATAAGATCGATTGGAGTCCTCCATCGCTTATCTTAGATACTAATTATGTTTGGCCAGATAAGCTAACGAAACCAATTAGAAACCATCTTCCTTCGAGCCCAGTCATCCTTGAACCACTTTTTTAGACACTAGTCAAATTGACTAACACTAATCTGATTCAACTCTTAGGATTTCTTGTCTTATTAAGCTCGAGCTCTTAGGGCTGATGTCTAATAGATTTTAAAATTAAAGGCTTAGGTCAATGCAGGATGCTGATTGATTATTTGTGAGCCAAGGTAGGGTGATCAAATCCTCACCTTATCTTGTTTAATTGGGTGTTGCCCTTAAATTTGATTTAAAGATGCATATGCATAATCACTTTCAACAAGGAATTCTATATAACTAAAGTAGATGCATGAAATTGATTAAACTTAAGAGCTTACCTTGTCTCTAGTGATCACCAAAAAAAAATAATAAAATAAAAATAAAACTAATATATTGCATGCTCTAAGCAGTTAGGATTTCTAATTTTATCATGAGATTTTTAATTAGATTTAAGTGGATATTTTTTTTTAAAATTTAATTTAAAAATAAAATAAATAAATAAATAAATAAAAAGGACTAGGGTTACGATTGATCTCACTAAGCAAAATTGAATTATTTGTTCCTTGCCCTGGTTCTTTTTATTTTTTAACCTCTTTTTCTATAAAATAAAAAAAAGTTAGCAAGTAATATTTACAAGAAAATAAAAATTTTATTTATAATTTATTTATAAAAAAATTAAAGAGATAAAAAATTTAATGTTCATGTCTTCCTGACAATGGCACCAAAAACTTGGTGCATTTATCAAAATTATTTTTAATTTATTTAAAATAAATTAAAAAAATTAAAATCAAAAATCAAAAATAATCTCCAATAATGGTGCCAAAAACTTGATAAGAATGCGATGTTGTCATTAAGACACCGTATTTATTAGTTTAATCAAACTTTTTAAAATAATTAAAAATACATAGATAGCAGTGAGTTGGATCGAATCTACAGAAAAGATAGTATTTTTAGATTTGAAATCTTTGATTTTTAAAAAAGAAAAGAAAAGAAAAGAGTTTTGAAATTAAAAGTGAAGTTTGAAAATAAAAAAGTAAAAATTAAAAGGTACAGAAATTTAAACTTGATACTAAGATCTACTAGTTAGATCTTAGCATCTACTTGCAATAAAATAAAGAGCAATAATTAAAGAATAGAAATTAAATTATAATAAAAATAAAGAACTAAAATCAAAGTGCAAAAAAATAAAATTTACATTAATTAAAATTTTAAAATTTAAATACATGGAATTTAAAAAGAAAAAAAATAAAATAAAATAGTGTGTTCTTTGATCTTGGATCGGTATTAGCAGAAAGATGGTGTAAAAGCTCAACTCTTCTTCTCGACACCCATTGCTTCGAAGTAGCCTCTAATCCAAAGTCTGGCTCTACCCTATACCAAAGCTTCACCTTGATCGAAGATTATGAATTCTAGAAGTCTGAGATCTTATTTATAGAACTAAGAGGACTAGAGACTTTTTCTGCAGGCAATGTGGGACTAAGGAGGTCTTTGATTATCAAAATATAAAAAAATTTGAGTGAAAATTGGATTAAAAGGAGTAAATTTGGCCGTTGATCATGCGTTGGTAGTCTTAATCACCGTCGGGAGCATTTTGAACCATTGGATCATCTTCTAGGTTGAGCACTGCCATCGAATGGCGATCCGCATGAAGCCTGAAGTAGAAAATTCCCTCCACCATCCAATCTTGACCACAATTAACTATAGCTGCACGATCGCACAATTACTGTTCCCATGGACCACGTGGACCGACTACATTGCACACCGCAATGAATTAGCACCTCCTATCATCGAGTGAAAAGTCCAAAATGCCTTGTGAACCATGATAGATTTTCTGTAAATCCTTTAAGGGTCTAGGTCTACCACGTGTTGCTCCGTGATTTGCTAATTTCTACTGAGTTGGCAGTCCGCATCTAGATCGTGGATCGGTTGATGGTTTCTGCGGCTGAGTCAGCTTGCATGGCTGGTTTGGCACGTTGGCTTTGTCGGCTTGGCTTGGTGCATTTGGATGCACCGACTGATATGACGCCGCAGCTTAAGCCAGTTGAGCCGTATGTTATTTTTCATTTAATTTTTATTTATTTTATTTCTTTAGAAATTCATATCTTCTTCATTTTAGCTCCATTTTATGCAAAACTTAGTTTATTGTGATCAAAAAAATAATCTCTTTCCATTGATTATAAAATTTTATTTTTTATTTTTTTATTTTTTAATTAATTTTTTAATTAATAAAAATATGAATTTTTTAAAAATATGTATCAATTAATTATTAATTTTTAAAAATAAAGATAAATTAATTAATAAATTAATACTTTTATTGATTAATTTATGGTACTTATCAAGTATGTTGGCCATAGCATGTTCGTTGTAGGAATTGGATTGCACCAATTGGGGATCTATCTATCTTTGTAGATGAGGAATAGCTCTATGATAATCATGAGATTGAGTCCATAAGCCCGTAGCCATGGTAGTGTGAATATGATAGAAAGAGTTTTTATTAGGATTTCACATAGGACTCGAATCGAATGATTAATTCATATGACTGATATTGGGTTTGACGAGTTTACCTTAACCCTAATTCGGTCGGGGCTCAAGATAGAAGAACCCAATCACATAGGTAGATGCACTGAGAGGTTCACTTTTAGTTATGATGGGTTTTCACTATGTACTACTAGGTGTCATTGGTGGATTTTGGGAGCAATTAGAATGATTTAGATGATCGATCATTCTAATTGTATGAATCAGAAAAGTTCTGGTCCATCAAAAGGTATTTGGATGATGTCAATGATAGACATCGCAACATGTCTCATTACCATATAGAACTGAATCTAATTGGATCACACAAATAAGGATTTAGATCTAGATGTCATCAATTGGACTAACCAAGTTCAATTGATTTGGATTAGATCCAATTAAGTTCAAGGAAATCATGCTAGCACATGATTGAGCCTAATATTCTCCTTTTTGTAATCACTTAGGTTCAGCTTGACTGAGCCAAATTTATTTGGGCTCACTTAGGAATCTTGTCTTAGTCTGACTGGAGCTTGTCCAGATCAGAAAAAGATTATCTTAATTTATTAGATGGATTTAAGACAACACCTACTAATTCCTATTTTTGAACATAAGTAAACTATTGACCCTGGACATCTGGACATGGGGCCATGTGTCATGCACCTATAGGAGAGCATCTGGGGCTCTTGTCCCCGGATAAATGATGCAAGAGAGAGGGTGCATGCCTAGGACACATGGCCCATGTGGATAAAAGATGGAGTCGCATACAGATGGGACTCCAGGATGTTTTGATAGATTTAAACACTTAGGCGCCAAATAGATTGGGTTTATCCAGTTTAGGCGCCACCTATGTGGATTTTAGCGGGGCTCTCATCTGATTAGATCAGATGACATTATCCCATCAATCAAATTTAGATCTGATTGAATGAAGACCTCTGATTGACCAGGATGATGTGGTACTTCATGGCACAGCAGTGTCTATTTAAACCCTATCTATGCCTAGGATTAGGGTGCTTCTCTCATTCTCTACGCTGCAAGGCTGCCCACATATATTCCATGCCATCTTTTGATCTTCTCTCTTTCCTCTCTATGTTCAAGGAGTTGGGCATAGGTTCAAGTGCGATCCAAGGAAGAAAGGTGCCCAGATCAGGAAGAAGACAGCACTGCTAAAAGAGACGACCATTGCCTCTTCAAAAGAGTTTTGAAGAACTTCAAGATCAGATTCAGATTTGATTTTTGAAAAGTAGATTTAGTAGGAGAAGACCTTCAGATCTTGCTTGAGTAGATACCGGTAGAGGCTAGGTGCTTGTGTGGCTTCTTCTAGAACCTCAAGACAGATCAGAATAACCACAGGATAATTTGATTATCCAAATACAAGGCATGAAATTAAATTAGATTTAATTTTATTTTTGTTCTTAATGTCAGATTTTAAAGGATCAGATTTGAGATGTCTCATATCTAATTATGATTTGAAAAATTTTTTTTTTAAAATAATTCTTCAGATCTAATCTGATCTGAACGATCTTTTGTTGGGAAATAGGGTTTTCCTTCGACTAGTATCAGAGCTGCGTTAGCAGTTCTTCAGATCTACCTTTGATCTAATTTTATTTTTGATTATAATCTGATATTAAAAGATTTTATATATTACATCAAATGTGATTAGATCTAAAATTAAAAAATTAAAAAAAATTAAATCATTTAGATCTAATATGTATGAGATGCATGACTAGACTAGGTATAGAATAGTTCTGTATGTAGTCTAGTTTGATCATGTATTTAATTTAATTAAATATAATTTTAGATCTATTTAATTTTTATTTTTTTGATGTTATAATTATTATAATTAGATCTAAAAATAAAAAATATTTTTTTTAATTTTTGATTTATTCATATGAGATATGAAAGATGCATGCTTAGACTAGTCATAGAATAGTTCTATAAGATGTCTAGAATAGTTTTATATTTGATATGATTAAATTTAAATTTTTACTTTTTAAATTTAATATGAGATATTTAAAATCTAAAAGTATACATATTATTTTAGTTATGATACATAAGATGTATGCAAAATATGTATTAGTTAGATTATTAATTGTATATGCGATATATGATCTAGATCTAAGTAGTTTTGTAGTAGAAAATTATATTTCTGATTAAGGCATTTCCCATGACTGTCTGGTCATAAGAATAAAGTAGGATTTAATCACCTTCTCCTCTCATTACGTGTAGGGGTGCTGTGCATTCGTCCTTAATCAAAAATCAAAATATATATTTCTATAAAATCCTAGATCCTAAAATTCTATAATTTTTGTTATATATTTTGTTCATGAACCCAAAACTTAATTAGGAATTATGATTATAAATTTAATTAGATCTAAAAATTATAAATTTTTAGATCTAAGACATATTCAAAAAATTGGGTTCGGACTTGGGTAGCTTAATTAGGTCTAGCGGTTGATCAAACTAGATCAAGAGTTGGTTAGGTGGGATCAAAGAAAGCTTAGATTTGACCAGCCTAATAGGATTAAGTCTAGGTCAAGATCGAATCATGTTGAGGTGTGACTCAATCAAGTCAAGACCTAATTTAGCTCCATGGTTCGAGCTTGGATTGTAGGCTAATCCAATTAGATCTGATTTGATAATTTAATGACTAAAGTAAGTCTAGCAGATACGACTGACTAATTTTTAATTGGGAGCTACTCGATCTGAATGCATTGTTGTTGAGTTAATGGCATATCCCTTCCACTGATCTCACTTACCTGACCATTTGTGTCGATCTAGTTTTGCTTTGAGGTGGCTAACAATTCGAGCTAACCCATGCCACTAGGTTAATCATAATTATTATGACTAAGTCAGGTTAAGTTTAAAGAGACCTAAATTAAATCTTTCTAAGAAAATATTAAGTCTAAGGTCTTCTACCATTATGGATGTGCAGGCCCTTCCTGGGGTTGATTGTTCTCGATTGGATACAATGGTTTAGTTGCTACGAAAAGATGCAATCATGTCTATTAGGCATTGGATGCTATGGGTTGGAGGATGGGTTGGGCTCAATATTTTGAATATGGTGAGAGACCCAATCAAAAATTCAATTCGTGCAAATGGTGGGTCTGACTTAACTAAAGAGTGGATCAATATTCTGAACATGATGAGATTCATGAATTAGAGACCAAGTTTGGATGCACCATGATTAGAGAATCATTGGACAAGAGTTGTCCACTCATCGGTTGACCCATCATCAAAAACTATTAGGTGAGGTGGTGAATCAGTCGGTGGGACCGCACCACCCACTAAAAATCAATAATCATGAAGATTTTTGCATCTGTACCAAGAAAGTGTAGGAATTCAAATAAATAGTGGGAGCCTAATTTATTTAAAAATAAAATTTTTAAATAAATTGGTTAAGTCTAATTATAAAATCTAGCTAGAAACTTTGACTCTCTATAGGAAGATGTCTGCCTCCAACCCACTAGCCCGTATCCTAGACACCCATAGACTGATTGGACCCAACTATAAGGATTGGCTCCAAAACTTTAAAAATATTTTGGGTTTTGAGAAGTTGACTCATGTGTTGGAACAAGATCCTCCCACTTTACCAGTCCATCCATCCGCTGATCAGATAGCATCTCTTGAAAAGTGGATGGATGAAGATAACAAAGCTAGGTACTTCATGTTGGGCTTGATGTCTGATGAAATCCAGCACCAACATGAAGATATTAAGACTAGCCATCAAATGTTGGCTCGGCTACAAAAGTTGTTTGGTGAACAGAGTCGTGCAGCCAAATATCAAGTCACTAAATGACTTTTTAAGGCTTAAATATGTGATGGGCAGTCGATCCAAGATCATTGTCTGATGATGATGAAGGACTTAGAAGAGCTTGAGAAGCTCAGGGTCCAGTTAGATTAGGATTTGCAGAATGACATAATTCTGCAGTCCTTGACTGATACGTATGGATAGTTCATCATGAACTACCATATGCATCAACTTTAGAATACCTTGGCTGAGCTCATGAATATGTTGGTTACTGCTGAGCTTTCTATAAAAAGTTTTAAAGGCTCAATACTTGCTATGGAGCGGACTTCTTCCAAGAAGAAGTCTTTTAGAAAGAAGAAATCCATGAAGAAGTAGAAGGTGGATGGTAGAAAGAAGAAGAAGGTAGAGCCGAAGAAGAAGGCTGCTGATAAAGAAAAATGTTTCAATTACAACACTGACAGCTATTGGAAGCGAAATTGCCCTCTTTACCTATCCAACCTGAAGAATAAGGAGGCAGATCCTTCTGAAGATATGCTCATTATAGAATCTAATATTATGGTTTCTTATGCATCCAGTTGGATGCTTGACTCTGATTCTAGTGCTCACTTGTGCACTTCTATGCAGTGTCTTGAGGATAGCAGGAGGCTGAGGGATAGTGAGATGATCCTACGCATCAAGAATAGAGCAAGAGTTGCTGCTATGGCCATTGAAATCTATCCTCTATGATTACCATCAGGATTAGATTTAGTTCTTAGGGACTATTTTTATGTGCCTGTAGCAAGCAGAAATTTGATTTCTATTTCATGTTTAGCACAAGAAGGCTATGTAATTAGTTTTCTTAAGGACCATTGTAATATTATTTATGAAAAAAATAAAATTGCTAGTGCATTCTTTATAAATGGTCTCTATCAGTTACATATTAATATTCTTATTTTCAATATCTAGCAAAACATGAATGCCAAAGGATTAAAGTGACCTAGGGATAGTTTAAATGATAGGTATCTTTGGAACCTTAGGCTAGGTCATATAGCTGAAGACATGATTAACCAATTAGAGAAATCTAGGCTATTGAGTCTGTTGACTTTCGAGTCATATCCGATTTATGAATCATGCCTTCATGGCAAAATAACCAAGCTCCCTTTTGTAGGACATGGGAAAAGGACCATAGACCTGCTTGCCTTATTACATACTGATGTATGCGGCCCATTTGATATGCTAGCCAAGGGCAATTACATCTACTTCATCACCTTTATCGTTGATTTATCTCGGTATGGGTATATGTATTTGATGTGATAAAAGTTTGAAGATTTTGAAAAGTTCAAGAAATTTAGACTCAAAGTAGAAAAGCAAATAGGAACATCACCTTTTTGGGCTGGTCTGTTTTCGATTTGCCCTTTCATTGTCCAACCTTTTGGATTCCTTGACATGTCCTTGAGTTCGGTAGTACCAAACTTATGGCACTTTATTTGTAGTTTCATAGCCATTCGCTTCTTAGCTAAAGTTCGTTTGTTGATCACCAAATTTAGGGTGATGTTCACCATCAAAGAGAAGTTGCTCCTCTGGTTTGAGGTACCAGCTTCTCCATCCATAGTTGAAGGAGAGGTTCCTTTTCATTTCTTGCCCTTCAATTGAGGACTGGGGATTCACCTTTTAGGGCTGACCTAGGAGATTGGTGCTTTAAGCTCCAGCTTTAGGGGATGAGGAATTTCGATGCTTCAAGACCTTGAGTGGATACAAAGTCTTGTCATTGAAGGAGCTGATGTCAGAGTAGAAGTTCTTCAACATCCGACTTAGTTAAGCCAACCCTCGAGGTGAGTATCAGTTTTGTTTAGCTAGTTCATTTTTATTCCTTTCTCTTTTTTTTTGTGAATTTGACATACCTTGGTTCGATGTAGACATGAGGCTAGAAGAGATCGAGAAGCCAAGGAAGGCATCTCAAAAAAGTAAGAAGACCTTGGGTGCTCCCAAGGTTCAGTACAAGTAGTACCAGGCCAATGCTTTTGAAAGTAGGGTTGATTCTAGTCAAGTGCGGAGGCAGTCGATGGAAGGTAGCTCATCAGCTCCAATCAAGGTGGTCCTTGCCTCCCTAGTTCAAGTTTGTGCATCGAGGAACATATTATCATGCTAATCTTCAGCACCTACCCCGCAAGTGACAAGGGGACCTCATTAGTCACTCATCTGAGCCAAAGCTACAAGCTTGAAATTGTTGGAAAATATGTCCCAAAGTTAATCATCAATCGATTGATGGTTGAGCTATATTGTAATTATAATTAATTTATTAATTAATAAAATAAATTTTTGATATTTTCATTATAAGTTTTCATCTTCTAATGAACTCCATTATTGTGATGAAGTTCTTAGGATAATTTAGGTTCGATGAAAAGAGGATTTAGTAATTAGTCCTTAAAAATTGTTCATGATAAAAAATGTCTTTGATGGAAGTATGGAGACACTGGTATGGCATATAGGTGAGATGTAGAGATACATCATCACTGAATGTGACCAACTCTAGAGCATTTTATTATCGAGAATGTTTTTGATGGGATATAGGTATAAGTATTCCTTAGATCTGAGATCACCTCAGTGACTTGCAAGCAACTCACTATGCTTTGGTACCAGTCTAACTAAATTTTTAATTCAATAATAGAAGGCTTCTAGGCATAGTCAAGTACTTGTGAAGTCAATGTGTGATCAAGATGGGATTGACAACTCCAAGAGTTGGAGAAGAATGTATCACTATATTTCGATATAGCAAAATCTTGGCCAGGATAATTCATGAGATGGATTTGATATTTTGAAATACAATATAGATAGCCTGATCAGAGTTGATAGTTGAACTCTAAGGTGTCCTACCAGTATTTTGGTCAAGGGGATGAATTATATGGAAACTATATCCATATGGGTTTTAAGGATGTTGTTCTGCACATTCGACCTATCTGGCCATCGAATACCATTGCTAGATGGTCACTTCGATTGGTATAGAAATTTATTTTTATACTACTAGCTTAGATTTAGACCTATAAGGTCACACACATTAGAGTTCATGATCTAATCGGATGGTTGATCAATGATTAAGAATCGTTATAGGGTCAAACGATCAATACGATTGATGTTTAACCTAGTGCAAATAATGCAGGAGGATCGATTAGCAATTAAATTGCTAATTAACTTAATTTAATTAAATAGAGGATTTAGAATAAGTTTAATTAAATATGATTTAATAAGATTTGGTTTGGACTTGATTAGATCAAGTCCAATTAGTTTATTGGATGAGCCAATTGCAAGGTAGAATGAATCCTAGTTCAATTAGGAGTTGGTTCAACCCAATTTCTAATTTCATTAGAAATTAAATCAAAATTAAATTTAATTTAATCTAATTTAATTAGGTTCTTAATTAGATTAAGATCTACTCTAATTGAGTTCAATTAATGCTGATTTAATTTGGTTCAAAAATCATGTTTGACCAAGTCAAATTAGAAGTCCTAGTGAGACTAGGACTTCTTTTCTTGTGCCACTTGATATCTCATGCCCACCCCATGCCCGCATGCCTATTTTTTAGGATTTTTTCATTGAAAACCCTTTCTCTCAAGTATTCTCATGTGCCCACTTTCTTCCCTTCTCTCTTACATGGAATTAAGTTATGGACCAAGTCAATTAAAGGCAAGTTGTTGTGGTTTTGAATTCTATGTGATAGAATCCCAATAAACCTAAACACCTTTCCTCTTGTGCTGCCCACTCCCTATTTTCTTTGGACTTTTATGGTGAAAAGAAGGCATTTTGTACAACAAAATGAGGTGGTCCATGCCAAACAAAATGGAGGGGGTGCCCAAGAGTTAGGCATCCTAAGTCTTGCCCTTTTTGGACATTCCTTGCTAAGTATTTGACCAATATAAGGAGTCTATTCTAACTCTCTATTTAAAGAGAATTTTGGGCTAAATTTCATAGTGATTCTAGACCATTGAGAGAGCTTTTGAGCACATAAAAATCAGAGAGAGTGACCCTTAGGGATGGGGATTTCTTTGACACCAATCTAGATGTCTAGGTGAGAGAAAAGAGAAGAAGAAAAGGATCTTCTTTTAGGGTTCTTTTGCTCTTCCTTTCTTCTCCTCTTTCATAGAGATTTTCAAGTGTTGTTTTTGATCAAAAGTATCTTCCTTTTCTTTTAACTTTTTGGAGATTCAAGTCTTGAAGAAGAAAGCACCGAATCGACCATTGAAGAATGATTAGCACAGTACTAGAATACTTTGCTAATTTCCTGCATCAAACTTTAGATCGGGGTTTGTGGGCTCATGTTGACATCTCTTAAAGGCTGGACATATGTGCAGCTCGGAGCTTCATCCTTCAGTTCGAATCAGCAAGTTAGAACATCTAACTTGCATAGATAATATGGATATGATCTATTATTACATACTTGCATTTGATGTAGTGTAGATGCATGTTGATATGATTAATATATTTTTTTTTCTAATATTTTTAATTTTAATTTAATCTCATGCTATAATTATATAATAGAATTATAAATCTAGGTATTATCTAATTTTTATAAATAAACTTTAATTTATTTTAGTTTTTCATTACCTAATCTTGAAAAAGTTTTAAGATCTAGTCTTGAAATTCTAGATCTAGTTCTTTCAATTGGTATCAGAGCCTAGGTTTATTATTATATAATTATTTTTATATATTTAAATTATTTTTTAGATTAAATTTAATTTATAATCTAATTATTAAATCTAAAATTAAAAAAAAATTATGATCACACGGACTGATTATAAGGTTGTCATGTTGTAAGGTTTATCCCTTACAGTGGAGAGATTGTCCTAGTTCATGTAGATCCATTTCTTAACATAAATTTATTAAATATGATATAATTTTATTTATAATTTATTAAATTTAAAAATATTTTAGATCTAAAAATAAAAGTTTTAGATTGCATGGACTAATTATAAAATTATCCTGTTGTAGGATTTAGCCCTTACAGTGGAGAGGTTGTCCTAGTATGTGCTGAACTAAAATATTGATTATAAAATTTTAGATTAGATCTAAAAGATTTTATGATTTGATTAAAAATATTTTAATATAATTTTAATCATCATAAATATGTTAGATTTGATCTAAGATAATTTATGATTGATTAGAGTTGAACCTATTTCAATTACATGAATCTATTTAGATTAAAGCTAAAATAGTTTCATGCTTATCTTATTTATATTTTAATTATGAATCATACATGTAACTTAGCTAGTACAACCATGTTGTAAAAATATTTTACAAACATGAAAATCATTTTCAAAAAGTTGAATCTCAACCCTCAGCCCAAAACTTAATTAAGAATTAAGAAGTTGTTTAATTAGAATCTAGTATTGTAAATTAAAGATCCTAAGATATAAATCATAACACATTTGGTTAAATAGGTTAGTAAGAATTAGATCCATTAATTGGGTTAGACCTAGGGTTAAATTAAAGAATGGACTTAATTATAGAATTGACTAAATCTAATCAATTATTGTCTTAGATTAGGTCAAGGATTCTTTAGATCAATTACAATAGTTGTAGTTGGTCAAATCCATGTCTTTATTGAGACCCAAGATGGACTTGATTCTTGGCTAGATGGTCTAGCATGAACTGTTAGGTTGATCTAATCAAGTCTAATTAAATTAGTTGATATTTAAGGTAAACTAGACCGATGGTCTTTAATTGGTAGCTCGCTTACCTGGCCATTTTTGATGGTGTCTAAGACAAGCTTTGGCAGACCCTCCCACTGATCGAACTTACTTGACCTCTTGATGAAATTATATATTGATCAGATCACTTGACTATTTGAGCTGACCCATGTCAACTAGGTAAATCAGTGTGATTGATTTAAGTGCTCTTAGATCAGCCTATTAATGGTCTTCCTTAAGCTGACTTAGTGAAGCCAGTGGAAGGATCATGTCAAGCTAGTTTATCTGATCTTTCGTCTTCTTTAAAAATTAAATTTCTAAAATTATTAGATCTCTAAAATAAAATAATTATTATAATAACTAAATCATCGCCTCCCATTAAGTGAATAATAATGGGTCCATTAGTTGGATAATCATTGGAGGCCCAAAGGCCTGGTGGTTATCGACTAATGGAATTATTATTTATTATATAATTTTTTGGCTGCATCTTTTTAAATGGTGGTTAGGTTTGCCAACCAAAATTGGGCCTAATCATTCATTGGATTGATGGACTAAGTATGGTTATGTTAATGGTTGGACCTATTCCGACCTTTTTAGTGGAGGCCAAAGTCTATTGATTAGGAACTAAGAAAAAAATTTAATTACTAGAAATTATTTGAAGAAATAATTGGTTATGAACCTATCCTTAGATGTACATGAGTTGGCCAACCAAAGTTTGGCTCATATGCATTTTATGTAGATTCTAGTACCCACTAAGGAATTTGGATAATTTCTCGAATTGAAGATAGAGACTACCATTTGAATAAAATAATGAAAGATCCTTTTGATTAAAGTCTAAATCTTTAGGTTTAATGAATCAATTACTAAGTAGGTTTTGATTTTTCTTGGTGCAGGTATGGCCACTTTCCTATCGCTTCGATAATTATTAGACAATGATAAGTTGGTGGGATCCAACTTTGATAACTGGTACCAAGAGTTGAAGATAGTCCTGGAGCATAAACAGAACTTGTATGTATTGATGGATCCTGCACTTGAGGAGCCAGCTCCGAATGCACGTGGAATAGTCAAAGACACTTAATAAAAGTGGCTCAGTGACCGAACCACCATGTGCTGCATTATGCTGGCTGCCATGAGCGATGAGTTCAGTTACAGAATCGAGGTGGCTCAACCAAAGGATATGTTTTAAGTATTGGAGGATTCTTTTGGCGCACTCGATGATATTGACAAGCACAAAACTAGTTGTGCCATCTTCAACGTCAGGATGTAGGATGGAGCCTCTATCACTAATCATGTACTGTACATGATCGAGCTGATAGAGCGATTGAGCAAGCTTGGCTTTTCTTTGCATAAATAGCTTAGGAAAGATGCAATACTAAACTCGTCACCCAAGTTCTATCTCCCATTTCTCACTTATTTTAGAATGACAAAGCTTGAAGTAGACTACTACGGGTTACTGGGATTGCTTCAGAACTTTGAGAAGGATCACTGACTCTATAAGGAGTCAGTGAACTTAGTGAAAGGTTTGTCTTTTGGTTCTCGATCCATTAGAAAAGGGAAGAAGAACAAGAAGAAGAAGGGCAAGAAGGTGTAAGTTCAGGCTAGGACATCTATGTAGGGCCAAATCAGAAAGATCAAGCTCCATAAGAGTCAAGTTGAATGTTTCTTTTGCAAGAAGTGGGGGCACTGAAAGAGGAATTATCCTCAGTACATTGCCTCCCCAGATCCAAATAGGTAGAGAAAGAAGCAAGCAGTTGTTGGGCAAGGTATTTATATGATAACTTCTTGCAATTTCTTTATTTATGATTATACTGACTGGGTATTGGATACCGATAGCCCTTACCATATTTGCAATTCATTGCAGGGGTTGTAAGTCAGTAGGAGATTTGAACAAGATGAGAGGCTCCTGAACATTGGAGATGGAAGATCAGTTCTAGTTCTAGCTTTAGGAATCTTGAAGCTTGTTTTGGAGTCCCATACTATTGTTCTTGATGATTGTCATTTTTGTCCAAGTTTCTTTTTAAATATTATTTCTGTAGGCCTTCTGGCCAAAAATAATTATAAAATTTTAATAAAAAAATAGTTTTATAATATCATTATGAATGATGTTACTGTTTTCTTTGGACATTTGAATAATGGTGCGTATATGCTATCACAACCTATTAACATAGCCTATTTAACTGGCAAGCATCCTAGATTAGATAGTGTGTCAGATATCTACTTATGGCACTATAGGCTAGGTCATATAAATAAAAACAAGATAAATAGGTTGACTCAAGAGGAAATCCTTGAAATCATTGATTGTGAATTACTTTCAACCTATGAGTTCTATCTGCTTGGCAAAATGACTAAGTCACCTTTTATGGAAAAAGATGAGAGAGCCACTGATCTTTTAGGTCTAGTACATACTGATGCATGTGGACCAATGAGCATAAGTACTAGAGGTGGATATTTTTATTTCATCACTTTTATAGATGACCTATCCAAATATAGATATGTCTATCTGATGAAACACAAGTCGGATTCATTTAAAATACTCAAATACTTCTGAAGTGAAGTAGAAAAATAAACTGAAAAAAATATTAAAACTCTTCGATTTGACCAAGAAGGGGAATACCTTTTCGGTGTGTTTCTCACATATCTAAGAGAGAATGAGATTCTCTCCTAATGAACTCCTCTAAGAACACCACAGCATAATATTGGGTCTCAAAAGAGGAATTAGACTCTGTTAGACATGGTCCAGTCTATGATGGGTTTTGCCAGCTTACCGATATCCTTCAAGGGATATGTACTTGAATCAACTTGCTATCTATTAAATAAGGTTCCAAGTAAGTCTGTAGTTAAGACTCCATATAAGATATGGATAGGGCATAAGCCAGCACTTTCACACCTTAGAATTTGGGGGTGCTCGACTTATGTCAAATGGTTAGTTACAGATAAACTTAGACATAGGCCCGACAAGTGCACATTCAGAGGATACCCAAAAGAGACCAAAGGATACTATTTCCACCATGCTAATGAACAAAAGGTGTTCGTCAGCCTTAAGGCAACTTTTTTGAAAAAGAAGTTCCTTGATGAAGAGATTGTTGCTTCTAAGGTTAAACTTAATGAAGTTCAATAGGTAGAAAGACCGATATCAGTAGCTGAACTTGAGTCGAATTTGATTAGATCAAATCCAAAGCCTAATATACTTGCATTATTAAGGCGATCCGATAGAGTACTGCCACAGTGGGATAGATACTATGGCTTCTTGATCCAGAACGGTGATCCCATCGAACTTGATGAGAATGATAAGGATCCAATCACTTAAATTGATGCTATATAGAGACCTGATTCTGAGAAATAGCTTGAGACCATGAAATCCAAAATAGAGTTCATGAAGGTCAATGATGTATGGATATTGGTTGATCCATCCGAATGGGTCAAATCCATTGGATGTAAGTGGATCTTTAAAAGGAGGGGTGCAGATGGAAAGGTGGAGATCTATAAAGCCCATCTAGTTGCCAAGAGGTATCATCAACATTATGGTATTCACTATGATGAGATCTTCCCTGTGGCAATGCTTAAATTCATTTGGTTAATGCTTGTGATAGCTGCCCATTTGGATTATGAGATTTGGCAAATGGATGTGAAGACAACTTTTCTAAATGGAGAGCTGACCGAAGAGGTGTATATGATACAACCTGAGAGGTTCACATCTATAGATGAGTTCAAGGTGTGTAAACTTCAGAGATCCATTTATGGATTGAAGCAAGCATCTCGAAGTTGGAACATGCATTTTGATAAGGTGATCAAGTCGAATGACTTTATTAAGAATGGAGAAGAGCCCTGCATTTATAAATGGGCAAATGGTCCAGTAGTGGTATTTTTTATCTTGTACGTGGATGACATTCTCTTAATTGAAAATGACATTCACGTACTGTAGGAAATAAAAATTTGGTTATCATCTCAGTTCTCCATGAAAGACTTGGGTGAAGCATCCTACATCCTAGGGATGAAGATCTATAGGAATAGATCTAAAAGGATGCTTGGGTTATCCCAGTCCATGTACTTAGATATTGTGTTGAAGAGGTTTAACATGAAAAATTTTAAAAAGGGCTATCTTTCGATAGGCCATCAAAATTTTTTCTATAAGAAAAATTGTCCGACAACTCCTGAAGAGAAAGAGAATATGAGTAGAATCTCATATACTTCGACAGTGGGATCTATCATGTATACCATAACATGTATAAGACCAGACGTGGCATACTCTCTAGGAGTAGTGAGTACATACTAGTCTGATCCTGGAGAAAACCATTGAAAAGTAGTTAAAGCCATCCTTAGGTATTTGATAAATACTAAGGATCAATGGTTGATTTATGGTGAGCTAGATTTAAAACTTATGGGATTTACAGACTCCAGTTTTCAATTTGACCATGATGACAGTAGAAGCATGTCGGAATATATCTTTACTTTGAATGGTGGAGCCATCTGCTAGAAGTATTTCAAGTAGCATACTTTGGTAGATTCTATTTGTGAAGAAGAGTACATCGCAGCATCAGATGCCGTGAAGGAAGTTGTGTGGCTAAGAAAGATCATCATCAAACTTGGAAAAGCATTCTCCCTTGATGGCCTGGTCCTGCTCTACAGTGATAGTACTGATGCCATTGCTCAAGCGAAGGAAGCAAAGGCATACCAGCAAACGAAGCATATACTGTGCCACTTTCACTTAATCTAGAAGATCGTGGATCGAGATGACATCGACCTTCAGAAGATCGACGAAAAGAAGAACCTAACTGATCCCTTCATTAAAGCTCTGGCGATAAATAAGTTCGACAACCACAAGTCGAAGATAGGTATTAGATACCGTACCGAGTGGCTTTAGGACAAGTGAGAGCTATTAAAAAATGTGTCCCAAAGCTAATTATCATCTTATTGATGGTTGAGCTATATTATAATTATAATTAATTTATTAATTAATAAAATATATTTTCGATATTTTCATCATAAGTTTTCATCTTCTATTGTGATGAAGTTCTTAGGACTATTTGAAGGAAAAATCCTATTTTTTGCTGCAGGATCATGCAGATCTGAGATAAATTTTTCTAAAAAATTTCTAAATGATCTAATTAGATCTAAAAATTCTCAGATATGATCATGATGATCTGATATTAAAATTTAAAAGAAAATTAAATCAAATTTAATTTCATACCTTATTTGGGTAATCTGATTATCCTGCGATGATCCTAATGTTTTCTAAGGTTCTGAAAGGAGCCATGTACATGCCTGGCCTCTCTCGATATTCACTCAAGAAGGTTTTAGTTATCTTCTCCTCATAAATCTTTTCTCCAAAGATTAGATCTGAATCTAATATGGAAGTTCTTCAAAAAAATTTCTGAAGGCAGCATGTCCGTCTCACGAACATCATTGCATAGATGTTGAACTCTTCACAAATTTAATTGGATCTTCTTCTCAGATTTGTACCAAACTTTTTAGACATGTAGAAAAGAGGGAGAGAGAGGATAGAGGGGAAATGGGATATCTAGAATGGCAGCCTTTGGGTATGAAAAATATTTATTTCATGAAGAGCCTTGGCATAAGTGTTCTTATACAAAAGCATAGCGCCAAGTTAGAGTCCCTCTTTGACCAAAATCTTTATTTTTTTTGACCATTGGGACTCTTGGATTTGATCTCCATGAACATCCCTAGATCTCATCTGATTTTAATGCCAAAAATCAATCTAAAAGGTGGCAGCATGAGTAGATAAGGAAGAGTCCATTGCACCTAGAACTCTTCCCTTAAGTGTTTGATCCAAATTAAACTCTATCAAAACTCAGTCTAGACACCTTCAAAAATCACAAAATCTTGAACATCTAACGTATAATTCATGCTCTATCACATATCTAAAAATTAAATCAAAATAATTTATAGAGAATTTTTTAGAAGCATCTGATTAGGTGACCCTCAATTTCATGAACATCCCTAGATCTCATCTAATTTTAAAGCCAAAAATCATTCTGAAAGGTGGCGACATGAATAGATAAGGAAGAGTCCACTACGCCTAGGACTCTTTTCTAAGAGTTTGATCCAAATTAAACTCTATCAAAACTTAGTTTAGATACCTCCAAAAATCATAAAATTTAGAACACCTAATGCATAATTCATGCTCTATCACATATCCAAAAATTAGATCAAAATGATTCATAGAGAATTTTCTAGAAGCATCTGATCAGGTGACCCTCAATTCTCTCAAATAGGTCAACTTTTGACCCTATTCCAATTTGACTATGAATGGATTTAATTTTTATAATTAATTTGATCTGAACTTCTTCTAGTCAAATAAAAATAAATTCATTCAAAATATAAGAATGAGTCAAATCAAATTTGACTTGATTGTGATGAATCAAAAAGATTTTAGAAGAAAAAAGTTAGGCTCAATCATGTGCTAGCACGATTATCTTGAACTTGATTGGATCTAATCTAAATCAATCGAACTGGGTTAGCTCAATTGATGACATCCAAATCCAAACCCTTATTTGTGTGATCCAGTTATGTTCAATTCTGTATGGTAATGAGATATGTCATGATCTCCATCATCAACATCATCAAAATATCTTTTGATGGACTAGAACTTTTTTGATTTATCCAATTAGAATGATTGATCATCAAAATTATTCTAATTGCTTCCAAAATCCACCAGTGACATCTAGCAGTATATGATGGCAATCTATCAAAACTGAAAGTAAACCTCTCAGTGTAGTTATCTGTGTGATTGGATTCTTCTATCGTGAGCTCCAACAGGATTAGGGTTAAGATGAACTCGTCAAACCCAACGTCCGTCATATGAATTAATCATTCGATTCAAATCCAACAAAATCCTAATAGAAACTCTTTCTATCATCTTCATCCGCCATGGCCATGGGCTTAAGGACTCAATCTCATGATTATCATAGGACTACTCCTTATCTACCGAGGTAGATAGATCCCCTTATTGGTGCAATCCAATTCCTACAATGAACATGCTATAGCCAATATACACCTTAGGATTTTGAATGGCTAGGAGATTGAGTTATGGTATAGTGAAACTATAACACCCTCAAGGTGAACTATCGATGCGCCTCAGATCAAAGAACTATATACACCACTGCAGCATTGAGTCAGTCATCGACGAGAAGGTAGACTTATGATTATTTGAGATGGTCATACTCAGTGCTCTCATTCTCTAACAAGTATATGTACATTTGCTCTGGTGTCTTCACACCATAGATTCAAGACATGTCTATCCTAAGAAAATGGTCTATACTAACCTTTCAGATCGATCACCATCCTTGTGATGATCCTATGGTTGAAAGCATTTTATGAGTTAATTATAAATATTTATGTCTTAAATTTTCAACTCTTGAAAATATGAATTGTCATTACCATTAACTCAAAGGATGCATCACATGAAGAAAAAACCTATTTTCTCGGCATAGGATCGTTCAGATCTGATTGAATCTGAAGAAATCTTTCAAATTTTTTTTCTAAAATTCTAATTAGATCTGAGACTTCTTGGATCAAATCATAGAGATATGATATTAAAAGTTAAAAATAAAATTAAATCAAATTTAATTTCAAGTACCTGATTTGGTAATCTAATTATCCTATGATGATCCTATTGATTCCTAAGGTTTTGGATGGAGCCACGCACACACCTAGCTTCTACTGGTATCTACTTGGATAGGATCTAAATATCTTCTTCTCATAAATTTCTTCTTCAAAAATTAGATCTAGATCTGATTTGAAAAGCCTTCAAAATGACTTTTGAGGGTAGCCTGTTCATCTCACAAACACCACTGCGTAGATGCTGAATCTTGTGCCAAAAACCTTAGACCTTCAACTCAAATTTATGCCGAACCTTTTAGGCATATAGAAGAAAGGGAGAGAGAGGATAGAGGGGGTGTGGATATTAGAGAAAAGGCTTCTTTAGGTGTGGAGAAAATAAATTACGTTGAGGCAATTTCGTGAGAAGAGTTCTTATACAAGACATAGCGCCATAAAGAGTCCCTTTTCGACCAAAAACCTTATTAATTCGACCATTGTCACTCCTAAACCTGATCTCCATGAAAAACCCTAGATCCCATCTAGTTTTGATGCTTAGATAATCCAGTTATATAGGGAGATGGGCAACTATTGGAAAGGATAACTTGAATTGAGTTCGCGGAATCGTCTATGTGGATGCTGCTGTTCTCCGCAATATGAGTTTGATCTATATGATTTTAATATGCTGAGTTTATTTTCATATATCTTCCGTCTAGGCTTTCCTCGGCCAAATTACACCTTCATCATTACATTACTTTGCACTACGCTGCTCTAAGGCTCAGCGGTTATGAGACTCCTGATGGCATGATCTTAGAGGGTCCGCCATCACGAGCCTATTTAGAAATCATCACTTTACTTACATATATATACTTTTTGCTCTATATGAATATTTTCTATAAGAGGTTCTCTCTTGGTGAGTATGTAGGTACCATAGATATATCCAGCTTACATCTAGGATAACGTTAATTTGATCCTAGTTCCCTTCGCAAGGCCTCTAGTGGACCATCAGAAATTTCTTATTTTTCCATTGTAATTATATTATGTACAGGTGCCCTATATTTCATAACGTTGACCAAAGATCTTATTTTAGCATAAGAGAATTAGTAAAATAAATCAATTATGATTATTCTTGTCTTGTGAATATTGTGAACATCTAATCTCTTTTAATAGAAAGATGAATGAGAATAATATCGCTCAGATGTTTAAACTGATCTTTATTCTTATCGACTTTCAATTGGCGCGTGAACCACTATAACATATCGCACTGTGCTACGATTTTGCTGACTGAGAGGGTTCAGAAAACTAATAGATGAATGTTCATGAGTTCGGTCGATTGCTTGTGTCTCTTATCATGTAGGATTTGTTAGGTCCGCATTATAGATTGAAAGTCCTAGTGGATCTGGGTATAATACTAGGTAGTGTTTTGAGTGCGAAAGGACTCTTTATGGCTCGAATATGTTCTATGATTACAAAGAACTCTCTTCATAACGAACAATGTACGTCTAAATTGTAGAGATATTTTTTACTATTCACACACACACACCACAAGGAACCCTTTTCCTCTAATATGCATATTATCCCTTCTTACTCAATCTTTCACTGCCTTCATTCTTACATGTCGTGTAATAATTGATATGGGAAACACATTCATGTGTAGTGGTATAAGCTTCTCATTTCGGCTGAGACGACAGAGCCTTCAGCGGTGGTAGGATAGAGACAACATGTTTTGACACCGAGTGGATCAAACTACTCTTCTCAGTTTTTAAGATTTATGATTATTCTATGAAGGCATTTACAAAATCAAGTTTATTCTACGATCTATCATCATTGATTATGTAGAGTAAGTTAGTCTCATGTAGGAGAAAGTTACTGCACTTATTTGGACAGATGCCTGTTAAGCAACTCTGAAAAGTGGGGCGAATTAACCATCAGAATACTTGGTGAGAGGCAGGGTGCATGCGTGGGCTCCTTCCAGAAACTTCTAGGAAAACAGAAAACTTGAAAGGTGTTAACTTATTCACTGTGTGGTAAGCGGTCCTTGTGTTGATATGTATTCTTCTTATCTGAGCCCCGGACAGGGAAATTTAAGGTGTGGTTAAGGGTGAACTCTCCGTTAAATTACCCAATATCCGTCATATGTACTATTAATAATTTTTTATATTGAGGGTCCTATGTTGAAAATTTCTTTATTAGATTATATCTACACATAATCTATCATTTCTTTTAATCTGGCCATTGTGCTCATGGAGCTTTTATCTCTGGACTCTGATTCTTCGCATGAATACACATTTTCAAGTTGAGAGGAAAGTCCTTGATCTTTATCTGTAAGAGGATTAGATCGTTTTTGCAAATTAAGATCTCTGATTGGGATTCATAGAGGCAATGAATTAATACAAAAAATTTTTCCTATGAGAGATCACTTAATTTTAAGATCTAAATTTTTTTCTCAAAACTAAATTTTATGATCTACATAATCGAAAGAAAATTAAATTAAATTTAAATCTATATAATCAAGGATTTTTGCAATGAATTCGTGTCGGAAGGATAGAGATTGTTTTTTTGTGGTCCTATATCCGATTCTCAGGTGTGTATGTAGATCTTGTACTAGTGGTATCCTTGCTGAGAGTATTGCTGGATGGAGCTCCACTCACATATAGCATACTGGCCATCTATTCTTATCTCATCATATTTGAAGGAACAAGTATCAAGCAGTGAGTATAAATGATATATCTTACTCTGCCTTCTCCTCTATTCTTCATCTTTCACCTCACAAAAATTTAGGATATACCTTCATTTTAGTACTAAGTTGTATTAGGATGATCTTCTATAAGACTGTTTCCTTTTTCTGAAGTATTCATGTCTCAGTCTTTACATACCTAGATCTGAGCGCAGTGAATTAATTGCTCTGTTACTCGTTTCTCTCAGTGATGTTTTCTACTGAAAATCTACAGACACATCACACTCTGAGCTATGGGGCCACAATACACTGTTTCCTAATGGGAACTGGATGAGAGAGAGAGTGAGTGATCAGTATAAATGGATGGCCAATCTGGAGGCACGCGGAGGAGGTATGTCACTGATGTGGGGGCACTTGAGCTGGATCAGGAGTAATAGGCTCGCACAATATAGAGAACTTTATAGGACAAATGTATGAGGCACGATAGTTCACTATTCTAATAAGCTATATTAAGATCCTGATTGACTTCTGCAGTCTGGTGCCTCACTTCAAATTCCAGTCGCAGCGTAATGAAAGTGAGGGCCTTCCATGAGAACAATTACATCGATAGCTTATTGGTCACTTGTGTTCAGTATCGTTAGAATCTGAGATATGAGGAAAAATGTAGAGAGACTGAATCACACTGTACGTACCTAACTACAATTCAGCTAGGTTGACGAAAGAGCTCATTAGACTATCATGATGCCTGTATGGTCGAGGTTGGGCGAATCGCTTAATTGGCTAGAGCGGTTGTTACAATTATAGTCTTACTTTCATTAGGTCCACCCTTTTATTCGATGAGTATATTTGCCAACTGAGATGAACTACTGGATCGACCATCCGTATTGTGGAATACATGCCGGAGGCATCCGCTATCCTTGAGGTCGTAGGGCACTTATCTAAGGGCTGAGTGCACCTTTCTTGAATATATGATTCAATATGTACATTACGAGAGTGGAGAGATGTAAGAAGACATCTTCTGGTACTCTCTCGCTAATATTATGTGTTCGTGAATCACTGGGGCGGTGCTTTCGTTGCATTTGGCTTTTGGATACTGGCTGTTTCTATGATATTCAAGGGGCTCAATAGACTCTACACCTGTTTTGGACGCTAGTAGTTCAAATGAGAAGGACCATTCAGTAAGGTCTTTATTGCCTAATGGAGAATATGTGCAAGTGGTGCGTTTGTCTCTCCTACATATTTTTATTGACATAATATTATATTGTACAATTTGCGCCTATTTCTACTCGATCTTGGACTAGACCTGCCCGGTGTCATGCATCTTGGTAAGATATTACTCTGGCCACTGGGTGTTAGTTCACTATAATCACCCATTCGTTTGTGTATCGATGAACATGCGCTTGGAATGGTCCGCCGTATGCGATTCTCTGTTATAATGTGAGTATTGAGTAGAGTAAAAGGAGAATGGTTTAGAAGGACACAATCGTCAGTTGCGATAACTGCAGAAAAAACGGTCATTCTATTGATTGTAACCTATCTTGGAATTGTTATATTCAAGATTCAAGCTTAATCGGGGTTTATGTTTCAATATGTTGATACTTACAGATCTAGGCCCCTTATTTTGTGTGCCTCACCAGTGTAGATGGTCCAAGCTTTCTGATGTGATTGTTAATTTATTGGGATATCTAATTGTTCATTGATTTTACCATGCATCGAAACGATCATCGAAATTCAATGTGCAATATTACTGAGTAGGAGTACGAACATCTATTTTTGATTGCAGCATAACTGGAATCCATCGATCATCTAAACATTTCAATTGCTCTAAAATCCCACCAGTGACACTGATAGCAGGTAATATGTAGGTGGTCTATAAATCCACTAAAGATATCTGGGAGGATGAATCTCGGACAGTCGCTGACACGCACCCGCTGAACACTTTAGTCTGTGAAGTCTAACGCGGGTGTCTTCCTAATACTTTGAATTCTCCGAACGAGTGAACTTTACGCGTAGAGAGTAATTAACGGTAAATGAGACTCCATCCAATACCACGCTAATTACAATCTCATGCAGATGACTTAAATTATTCGGACCTTATGTTCATAGTCCGCTTGTGGAATAATCTTAATAAAACTGGTCTATTTATTTCACTCTCTGCCAACTCCTACAATGAACATGCTTACGCCAACATACACCTCAGGTTTCGAATGGCAGAAGATCAAGTCATGGTGTAGTCAACTATAACAACACTTAAGGAATGAACTACCGATGCACTCAGGTCATCCGCTCAGAACAAAGACACACTCCGTGCTAGTGATCCTTACTCTCTGCTCTATCCTGAGCGAAGGTTTTGGTTCCTGAGTCACTCCATTTCCCGAGTAGAGCATGGTAGTACTCTTATTGTATCTCGAAACATGGTGAGTTCCCTGGGTTGGTCCAAGCTCCCCTTTCCGAGGCTCGCTCCAGTCGTCACGCCCTGCTTCAGTCCGTTTCTCGCACGCTCATAGAACGGAGTATTTACTCCCTTTTCTTGGCCTCCCGACCCACGATGGTCTCCTATCACGCCCTGGTCGTCACTCATCCGTATCGACTCACAAGAGTATCCTACTATACTTGGGTCTATCTGCAAGTGTACATGGCACTTGTCACGACACCAGCTGCTGGTGTTGGGCACAAATTGAGTTCGCTGGGTTCGATCAATCACGCACGACGATGGGTGTAGGCACACGATCGTATATGATGATCCGCCCAGTCGGAGTCCGAGGCAGTATGGATCATCTAGTTGCATAATTTTTGTGTCAGTTTCTTGATCTTGAACTTCACTATTTCATATTCTTGGAAAAATATATGCTATTATCACTAACCTCTATATCTTATTAACTGCACTCGAATAAGAGATTTGTATCCTCTATGACACGAATACCATACATGCGTTGATAGAAAATAAACTGGATGCCTGGGCATTTCTGCCTTCATTTGGCAGAGTTATGTCTGAATGGTTACGGTACTCCAAATTGATAATATTTTGCCTTCAGAATGCTGGTAATTTATTCACATTAGATGTGATCTCATGAGCTCACAAAGGTCTTGGAGACTGTTCTTGAGCCGCCGGATACACACTTTGGCACTTATAACGTACCAGAAATTGTAAGCTGGAACCTATGTAATCCTATAAAGCCATATCCTGGCTTTATCATTCTTTGGTTCTAATTCTAGATGTACGCCGGAGCCTATTTGTTATTCTTTCTTCCTAAGTGGCTTTCAGATTTCTGTCTGTTACGGCCCATATTTGGATTTTGTAGTTTCTGCGGTTAATGGCTGGGTAGCTATGTCGTTGTGTCGCTGCATGCAGTCGTATTTGTCTGTGTACTCTGCTTTTTGTGTTCGTGTACTCTGTATGTGTACGGCGTTTCACTCCGATATCAGCCCTGTCCGCTCTCGACGTGTCAATCTGGTCGATTATGAGTTGGCGCTTTCGCTCTGGGCTGTTCGATGTTGATATGTAGGTTTTGTGAGTGATGACTCTCGGCTCTTAGCAAGGGCTAAATGGACGAGAATTGAGGTGTCGGGATTTGATGAATGCGCACGCACTCCGGCGTTATTCTGATTGGGTCATATCCTTATATTTCGATCGTGTATTCCATTGCGGCATAATCTATGCTTGTGGTAATGCTATGAAGGCACACTTGCATTCGAGGTATGCCTTCTGCGTATGCATTGCTGAGCTAGGGATTATTATATTCGACACAATGACCTTGGATATGGCGAAATCGCTATTATGTACACGACTCTGATTATATTGTCTCAAAATTATTTTCGTTAATACTGACTAGCTCAATACAGAGATATTGCAAACTGCAATCAACGAGAGACTGCCAGCAATGACATTACTATGATATTCGGATCATTCTAAGTATCTCTTTGAGCGGACTTATGACGAGTATTTGTTTCAGTTTTTGGTAATGGAGACTCAGGTCTAGGGATATACAGACTCGGATTTTATGTCAACATAGATGAATGAAACACACTCGACATCTACAAGTCTTGTTTATAGGTTACACAGCCTGTGTTATATATTTCCCTCTTGTGGTGGAGCTGGTAAGCCTGTAAGAGTTCTAAGCAGATGGGGTGATAGATCATGTCTTCTACATAGGAGTTCAAACGTAAAACTATCGGTCTTAGTTCTTCTTAAGTACTTAAGGATACATTTCATAAAAGTCCGTGTTTCTTACCCTGATTCGATTAATATCTGCTTATGACACTCACGGCATGGGCTATATCAGGTTATATACATAACATGGCATACATGAGGCTCCCAATTGCTAAAGCATAAGGGATCTTGCTCATGCATTCTATTTCCTCAGATGTACTAGGATACATCTTCTTGGAAAGATGAATGCCATATCTGAAGGGTACTAAATCTCTCTTAGAGTTTTTCATGCTAAACCTCTTTAGCACTTCCTCTATGTACATCTTCTATGAAAGTCCTAGCATCCTATTCGGTCTATCTCTATAGACCTTAATTTCTAGAATAAAAGATGCTTCTCCTAGGTCTTTTATGGAGAATTCTTCAGATAACCACATTTTAACTGTGGTCAACATGGGAATATCATTACTGATAAGGAGGATGTCATCCACGTACAATATGAGAAAGACAATAGTGCTCCCACTGACCTTTTTGAAGACACATGTTTCCTCCTCATTTTTGATGAAACCAAACATTTTGATCACATTATTAAAACGAGTATTCCAACTCCGAGATGCTTGCTTTAGTCCATATATGGACCTTTGTAGCTTGCAAACCTTGTGATCATCATCACTAGATGTGAAATCTAGTGGCTTTTCCATATAGATATCTTCCTCAAGATATAAATTTAAGAATACCGTTTTTATGTCCATTTGCCATATTTCATAATCAAAATAGGCTGTAATAGCAAGCAATGTGCGGATGAATTTTAGCATAGCCACTAGCAAAAAGGTATCCTGATAATCAATGCCTTCACATTGACTATAACATGTTGCCACTAATCTAGCTTTGAATGTCTCCACATTTCTATCTACACCAATCTTTTTCCTATAGATCTATATATATCCAATAGGTACTATACTTTCTGATGGATCTACCAAGGTCCAGACTTGATTTGAGTGCATTGAGTCGATTTCTGACTTCATTGCCTCTAACCATTTCTCAGAGTCGATATCTGATATCGCCTCGTTATAGATTTTGGGATCATCACCATGAACCCTATTTCCTACAAGAAATATTTTCTCTACATCCTCTGAAATAGTACCTAAGTACCTCCCAAGGGGATGGAAAACCCTTTCGATCTACGAGGTAGAGGAGGTTGTGTATGGATTGGCTCAACCTAATTTGGTTCCATTTGGTCCTTAGCTCGTTGCTCTTGTGAGACTTTCTCTTCAAGCTTAATCTACTTTCCAATGCCACTATCTTGAATAAACTATTTTTCAAGAAAATGGCATGTTGACGCACAATCACATTGTGATCTTTTGGAATGTAGAAATTATATCCTAATGATTCTTTAGGATATCCTATGAATTGAGCTCTAAAAAACCTAAAGTCTAACTTGTTCGCTTGTTGTTTTTCGACATGAGCCAGACAACCCCAAATTCTTAGATGACTCAGATTTGATTTCTTACCATACCATATCTCATACGGTGTGGTAGGATTGGTTTTAGAAGGAATCCTATTCAATAAGTATGTAGCAGTTAACAAATAGTATCCCCAAAAGAAATCAGGAAGGTCTGCAAAGCTCATCATGGATCGAATCATATCTAATAGGGTCCGATTCCTCCATTCTGAAATTTTATTGAGTTGAGGTGTTCTTGGTGGAGTCCATTGAGAGATTATGCCATTTTTTTTGAGATAGTCCAAGAACTTCTGACTAAGGTATTTACCTTCTCGATCTGATCGAAGAACCTTAATGGATTTTTCAATTTGCTTTTCTACTTCATGTCTGAACTTCTTGAACTTTTCAAAGGCTTTAGACTTGTGTCTCATAAGATACACATACCCATACCTAGATAAGTCATCGATAAAGGTTATGAAGTAGACTAGGTTGCCTCTAGCCGGCACATCAAATGGGCCATGTACATCAGTATGTACTAGGGCAAGAAGATCCGTGGCCCTTTCCCCATGTCCTACAAAAGGGAGCTTAATCATTTTGCCATGAAGATAGGATTCACAAATTGGATATGACTCAAAAGTCAACGGACTCAATAGCCCAATTTTCTCCAATTTGTTTACCCTATTTTCTGCTATATGACCTAATCTTAGGTGCCATAGATACCTATCATTTGGACTATCCCTAGGTCATTTTGATTTTATGGAATTCACATTTTGCTCAAAATTAAAAATAAATACATCAACATGTAACTGATAAAGATCGTTAATAAGGAAACCACTTATAATTTAATTTTTTTTATAAAGAATGTTATAATGGTCCTTAAGAAAACTAATTACATAGCCTTCTAATGCAAGGCAAAAAATAGAAATTAAATTCCTGCTTGCTGCAGGGACATAATAACAATCTTTTAATACTAAGTCTAAACCAGATGGTAGTCAAAGAGGGTATGTTTCCATGGCCATGATAGCTACTCTTGCTCCATTTTCGACACGCAGGATCATCTCACCATCCCTCAGCCTTCTGCTATCCTCAAGATCCTACATGAAAGTGCATAAGTGAGCACTAGAATCGGAGTCAAGCATCCAACTGGATGCAGAATAAATCACAAGGTTAGACTCAATAACGATCATACCTCCAAAAGGACCTACCTCCTTCTTCTTTAGGATGGCCAGGTAAGTAGGACAGTTTCACTTTCAGTGGCCATCATTGTTACAATGAAAATACTTTTCTTTGTCAGCGGCCTTCTTCTTCAGCTTTGCCTTTTTCTTCTTTTCTCCTTCCATCTTTTGCTTTTTCGTAGACTTCTTCTTCTTTCCAAAAGACTTTCTCTTGAAAGAAGTCAGTTCCATAGCAAGTACTGAGCCTTTAGAACCTTTTATGGAAAGCTCAGCGGTAACCAACATATTCATAAGTTCAACCAAGGAGTTTTGAAGTTTATGCATATGGTAATTCATGATGAACTGCCCATAAGCATCAATCAAAGATTGCAGAATTATATCATTCTGCAGATCCAAGTCCAACCTCACTTTGAGCTTCTCAAGCTTTTCTAAGTCCTTGATCATCATTAGATAATCATCTTGGACTGACTGTCCGTCACGCATCTTAGCCTTGAACAGTTGTTTAGTAACTTGATACTTAGCTGTGCGACTCTGTTCACCAAATATCTCCTATAGGTGAGCCAATATTTGACGAGCGATTCTGATATCTTCATGTTGGTGCTGAAGTTCATCAGACATCAAGTCCAACATGTAGTATCTGACCTTATTATCATCGTCTGTCCACTTATGTAGAGACGCTCTCTGCTTAGCGGATGGACGAGCTGGTAAGGTGGAAGGATCCTGATCTAGTACATGAGTTAACTTCTCGAAACCAAAAATAATTTTGAAGTTTCGAAGCCAATCTTTATAATTTGGTCCGATCAGTCTATAGGTGTCCAGGATTCATGCTAGTGGGTTGGATGCAGATATTTTTCTATAGAGAGTCAAAGTTTCTAGTCAGATATTATAATTAAGACTCAACCAATTTGTTTAGAAATTTTATTTTTAAACAAATTAGCTTCCACTATTTTCTCGGATCCCTTTACTTCCTCTATAGAGATGTAAAAATCTTTACGATTACTGATTTCTAGTGGGTGGTGTGATCCCACCGACTGACTTATCACCTCACCTAACAGTTATTGGTGATGGGTTCGCCAATGAGTGAACAACTCTTGTTCAATGATTCTTTAATCATGGTGCACCCAAACTTAGTCTCTAATTCATGAATCTCACCGTGTCCAGAATATTGATCCACTCCTTAATTAAGTCAGACCCACCATTTGCACAGATTGGATTTCTAATTGAGTCTGTGATCGTATTTGAAATATTAAGCCCAATCCATCCTCCAGCCTATAGCATCCAATGCCTAATAGACATGGTTGCATCTTTTCGATGCAACTGAGCCACTGTAACCAGCCGAGAACAATCAACCCCGAGAAGGGCCCGCACATCTACAATTATGGAAGATCTTAGACTTAATCTTTTCTTAGAAAGATTTGATTTAGGTCTCATTAAACTAGACTTGACATAGTCATAACCATTATGACTATCCTAGTGGCATGGGTTAGCTCGGATTATTGACAACCTCAGATCAAAACTGAGTCAACAAGCATGGCCAGGTAAGTGAGATCGGTGGAAGGGATATGCCATTAACTCGACAAGAATGCATTCGAGTTGAGTAGCTTCTAATTAAAAATTAGTCGATCGTATCTACCAAACTTACCTTAGACACCAAATTATTGAGCCAGAATCAATTGAATTAGCCTACAATCTAGACTCTAACCATTGAGCCTAATTAGGTCTTAGCTTGATCAATCACTTACGTGATTCCATCTTGACCCAGACTTAATTCTATTAGGCTGATCAATTTAAGCATTGTTGATCCCATCTAACCAACTCTTGATTCAGTTTGATCAACCGCTAGACCTAATTGAGCTACCCAAGCTCGAACCTAATTTTATAGACATGTCTTAGATCTACAAATTCTCAATTTTAGACCTAATATATTTCATAATCTTAATTCTTAATTAAGTTTAGGATTCATCAATAAAACATGCAAATAAGATCCTAGGGTTTCAGGATCTAGGGTTTTATAGAAAGTAAGTTTTCAAATTCTGATTAAGGATGAATGCGCAGCACCCATACACATCATAAGAACACCCCATCAAATGGAAGGAGAGGAGGTCTTTAATCCCTACATTATTCTTATGACCGGATGGCCAAGGAGAATGCCTTAATCAGAAATATAACTAATCTACAAAAACTAATTAGATCTAAGCATATATCTCATATAAAATTGATCTAACTAAAGCATGTTTTGTATACATTATATCATGCATGTTTTTTAGATCTAAATTATCTCATAATCATCTAAAAAATTAAATTTAAACTTGATCTTATCAAATAAAATTTAATCTAGACCCTATTATAGAACTATTATACGACTAGTCTAAACATGCAACTATCATATCTCATATGAATAAATTAAATTAAATTTATTTTCTATTTTTAGATCTGATTATAATATTTATAAAATTAGAAAATAATAAATAAATAGATTAAAAAATTATATTTAATCAAATAAAAATTATGATTATACTAGAGTACACATAGAATAATTCTATTCCTAGTCTAGTTATGTATCTCATACATATTAGATCTAGATTAATTAATTTTAATTTTCTAATTTTTTAATTTTAGATCTAATTATGTCACATGTGATACCTGAAGTAACTAATTTATCAGATTAAATCAGATCTAAATAAATTTTATTAAGAACCTAGCTTACTATTGAAGGAAAATTTTGATTTTTGTCAGTTCGTTCAAATCATTGGATCAAGAGGCATTTTCAAAATTTCTCTTAGATCCAAATGATCTAAATAAATTTTATTAAGATCTAGCTTGATATCAGTTGAAGAAAATCTTGATGAATCAGATTCGTTCAAATCTGATTGGATCAAGAGGCATATTTCAAAAATTTCCTCTTTGATCCAAATTAGATCTAACATTTTTCAAATCTAATTTTATGATCTAATAAATGAAAAAATTAAATTAAATTAAATCTAAATTAGTTTTACCGTGATATGGGTAATCCGATTACTCGTTGATGATCTTGCTGATTGCCTGAGGTTCTGGATCTGGCCACACAAGCGCCTGGCCTCTACCAGTATTCAGTCAAGCTGGATCTGAAGATCTTCTCCTTCTCTTTTTTTTCTCCAAAAATTAGATCAGGATCTGATTTGGAGGATCTTCAAAACTCCTTCTGAAGATCAGCAGTCATCTCTACTGCAGTGTTGCCTTCTTCCTTTCTCGTTAGCTTTTTCTTGCCTGAATCACAATAATCTGAAGGCCCAACTTCCTTGGGCGTGGAGAGAGAGAGAGGATCAGAAAGGTGGCATGGAGGAGGGAGAGGGGTAGCCTTGGGGCATGGCTAGGAGAAAGCTCTATAAACGTTAGGCGTAGACATGTCTTTATATAGACTCTGTTGCACCATGCAGCGCACATCACCCCAACCAATCACATTGCTTCATGCAATCAGATCTAAATCTGATTGATGTAATGACATCACCTGATCCAATCAGATGAGAGACTCATAGATTCATCCTATGGTGGCACCTATGACTTGTCAAAGTCTATAGGTGAGGGTCACCTATTTTGAATCCAAGAAGCAACCTGGAGTCCCATCCGTATGGGACTCCAGGCATCCCTATCCATGGGCGCATGCCATCCTAGGCATGCACCCCTTCCTTTCCAATTTCTAGGGAGGGGATAAGACCCTATCTACTCTCCAATAAGTGTATGACACATGGGCAGATATCCAAGGGTCAAAGGTCAATGTTTGACCTAAGTCAAAGGATAAGAATTAGTAGGTGATGGAAAATGGCAGGTGTTGTCTCAATTTTATCTCATAAATTAAGACAATCCTTTTCTGATCTGGACAAGCTCCAGTCAGACTAGGTAAAGATACCTGAGTGAGCACAAACACATTTGGCTTGATCGAGACAACTTTAAATGATAGAAAAAGGAGAATGTTAGGCACAATCGTGTGCTAGCACGATTTTCTTGAACCTACTTGAATGTAATTCAAATCAATTAAACTGGGTTAGTTCAAATGATGATATTCAGATCCAAACCCTTATTTGTGTGACCCAGTTAGGTTCAGTTCTGTATGGTAATGGGATATGTCATGATCTCCATCATCGACATCATCGAAACTCCTTTCGATGGATTAGAACTCTTTTGATTCAGACAACTGGAATGATCGATCATCTAAATCATTCTAATTGCTCCCAAAATCCACCAGTGACACCTAGCAGTATATGGTGGCAACCCATCAAAACTGAAAATGAACCTCTCGTGTACTACTTTGTGTATAGTTCTTCTATCTTGAGCCCGATCAGATTAGTTAAGGTGAACTCATCAAACCCTAATTTCTATCATATGATTTAATCATTCGATTCAAGTCGATGTGAAAACCTTAATAGAAACTTTCTATTATTTCACTCTCTGCATGCGCTATGGGCTTATGGACTTGATTCTCATGTCAATCATAGGGTTGCTCCTCAATCCACTGAGGTAGATAGATTCCATCTTGATGCAATGCAATTCCTATAATGAACATGCTATACCAACATACTATCTCAGGTTCCGAATGCTAGAAAGATCGAGTCATAGTGTAGTCAAACTATAAACACCCTTAAGGTGAACTGTAGATGCATCTCAGGTCAAAGAACCAGACACACCACTGTTGCTTCGAGTTAGTCATCGATGAGAAGGTAGACTTCCTTCATGACTACTCGAGGTGGTCAATTCTGACTCAGTCTGCCCGTTCTTCTAACGTAGGTAATCCAATAATCCATACTCTCGCTTGGTTCCTCTACACCATAAGACTCAAGACTCATCTACTATCCCAAAGCGATTGTTACAATTCTATGGATCAAGTCACCTCCTTATGCATCCTATCGG
>QRFJ01004121.1:89511-177964 GCA_006176705.1 Cocos nucifera | reverse complement strand
TCCACCGGTCTCACTTATCTGGCATATCTATTGACTCAATTCTAATTTGAGGTGGTCAATAATCCGAGCTAACCCATGCACTTAGGTTAGTCATAATTGTTATTACTATGATAAGTCTAGTTTAATGAGACCTAATTAATTCTTCCTAAAATATTAAGTCTGAGGTCTTCCACCATTGTAGATATACGGGACCCTTCCCGGGGTTGATCGTTCTCGGTGGATACAGTGGCTCAGTTGCACCGAAAAGATGCAACCAGTGTCTATTAGGCATTGGATGCTATGGGCTGGAGGATGAGTTGGGCTCATATTCTAGATACGATGAGAGACTCAATTAGGAATCCAGTGCTAGCAAATGGTGGATTGACTTAACAGAGGAACTTATACCGATATGGTTGAGATTCATGAATTAAGAGACCTAGTTTGGAGCACCATGATTAGAGATCATTTGAAAAGGTGTTCAGTCATGGCTTAACGCACATAACCATAACTGTTAGGTGGTGATGAGTAAGTTGGTGAGGGACTGCCACCACTCACTAGAATCATTATCAATGGAGATTTTCGCATCTCTACAGAGAGAGTGTAGGGATCCAAAATAGTGGGAGCTAATTTTTTTAAAAATAAAATTTTAAATAATTGGTCATAGTCATAAATTATAGTATCAAACTAGATCTTTGACTCTCTAGAGAATATGTCTGCATCCAACCCATTGGCATGTATCTTTGGACACACATAGACTGACCGGATCCATTATAAAGATTGGCTTAGGAACTATAAAATTCGTTTTGGATTCCAAGAAGTTAACCATGCATTGGACCAGGACCTCCCACTTACCAGCCCATCCATTCGCTGAACAGAGCATCTCTGAAAAAATGATAGACGAAGAAATAAGATCAGTATATCATATTAGGCCGATGTTTGTTGAGCTTTCAGCACCAACATGAAGATATCAGATTGCTCACCAAATGTTGGCTCACCTGCAGAAGATGTTTGGTGAATAAAGTCGCGCAGCCAAATATCAAGTCACAAAATAATTTTTTAAGACTAAGATGCATGATGGGAAGTCAGTCCAAGATCACTGTCTGATGATGATCAAGGACTTGGAAGAGCTTGAGAAGCTCGATGTGAAGTTAGACTTGGATCTGCAGAATGATTATTCTGGCAACGCTGGACTGATGCATATGGGCAATTCATCATGATTCCACATGCAAACTTCAAAATTCCTTGCCAATTATGAATATGCTAGTGACTGCTGAGCTTTCTATGAAAGGTTCTAAAAGCTTAGTTCTTGCTATGAAATGGACTTCTTCCGAAAGAAAGTCTTCTGAAAAGAAAAAGAAGTCTGCGAAAAAGCAAAAGATGGAAGGAGCAAAGAAGAGGACAAAGTCGAAGAAGAAGGCCGATGTCAAAGGAAAGTATTTTCATTGCAACAGCGACGGCCATTGAAAGTGAAACTGCCCTACTTACCTGACCACCCTGAAGAATAAGAAGGAAGGTCCTTCTGGAGGTATGCTCGTTATTGAGTCTAATCTTACGATTTCTTCTGCATCCAGTTGGGTGCTTGACTCTAGTTCTAGTACTCATCTGTGCACTTCCATGCAGAGTCTTGAGGATAGTAGGAGGCTGAGAGATGGAGACATGATCCTACGCATTGGTAATGGAGTAAGAGTTGCTGTAGTGGCGGTGGGAACATACCCTCTTCGATCACCATCTGGTTTAGACTTAGTTTTGAAAGACTGTAATTATGTGCCTATAGCTAGCAGGAATTTGATTTCTGTTTCATACTTAGCACTAGAAGGCATGTGATTATCTTCTTTAAGGACCATTGTAACATTTTTTTGAAAGAAATAAAATTGCAAATGATTTTTTCTTATTAACGGTCTTTATCAGCTACATATTGATGTATCTGTTTAACATCGGCAAAATGTGAATGCCAAACGACCTAGGATGGTCAATGAAGATATTTATAGCACCTGGATTAGATCATATAGCAGAAGATAGGATCAATAAATTGAAGAAAAATGGGCTATTGAGTCCATTGACTTCGAGTCATATCCAACTTGTGAATCGTCTTCAAGGAAATGACAACTTTCTTTTGTTGGACATGGCGAAAGGGCCACAGATCTCCTTGCCCTAGTACATATTGATGGTGTTGCGGCCAATTTGATGTCGACTAGAGGCAATTTTGTCTACTTCAATTAACCTTTACCGATGATCTATCTAGGTATGGGTTGTGTATCTTATCGAGACATAAGTCTGAAACATTTAAAAAGTTCAAAGAATCGGACATGAAGTAGAAAACATAACTGAAAAATCAGTAAGGTTCTTCGATCAAATCGAGGAGGTGAATACCTTAGCCGAGAATTCCTAGTATCTCACAGGAAATGGCATAGTCTCTCAATGGACTCCACCAGGAACACCTCACTCACGAGGTTTCAGAATGGAGAAATCAGACTCTATTGGATATGGTCCGATCCCATGATGAGCTTCATAGACCTTCCTGATTTTCTTGGGATTTCATTATTAACTTCATTTATCTACTGATAGGGTTCCCTTTAAGACGTCCTTACACATCAATGAAGATATAGTATGGGTAAGAACCAAGTCTGAGTCATCTCAGAATTTAGGATTGTCTGACTCATGTCAAAAGACAACAAGCGGAAAGTTAAGGTTTTAGGTCCTTCAGGAAGCTGGATCTCTATAGGTTATGTAAGAGATTATTAGGATATACTTTCTATACTTCCAGAAGACGAATGTTGATTGTGAGTCGAATGCATCTCTTTTTAAAATTGTTTATTCAAGACAGCGGCATTGGAAAGCAGATTAAGCTTGATCGAAAAAGTCTCACAAGTACAACGAGCTACGGACATTGGAACCAAAATTAGATTGAGCCAATAACAAGCGACCTCCTTCCACCTCGTAGATCGCAAAGAGTTTCCCATCTCCTTGATTATCGAGGAAGTAGAGAAAATATTCCTCATAGGTAATGGTGCTCATGGTAATGATCCCAAAACCTCAATAAGGCGATATCAGATATCAACTTCGAGAATGGCAAGAGGTAATGCAATTCAAAATTGACACGATTGCACTCGAACCAAGTTGGACCCTTGGTTGATCCACTAGAAGGTATATACCTATTGGGTGTAAATGGATCTTCAAAGAAGTTGATGTAGATGGAATGTTGGAGACTATTCAGGCTAGACTAGTGGCTAAAGATTATAGTCACGCGAAGGCCTTGACTATCAGGATACCTTTTCCCAGTGGCTATGCTAAAATCCATCCGTAATTGCTTGCCATTGTAGTCTATTCGATTATGAATATGGCAAATGGATGTGAAAACGACATTCTTAAAGATATCTTGAGGAAGATATCTATAATAGAACAGCCGCTAGGTTTCACATCCAGTGATACAGATCAAGGTTTGCAAGCTGCAAAGGTCTAGTATGGACTTAAGCAAGCATCTCACAGCTGGCACTCATTTCAATGATGTGATCAAAAAGTTTTTCATCAAAATGAGAGGAACCGTGTGTCTTCAAAAGATCAGTGGAGCGGCGGTTTGTCTTTCCTTGACTGTACCGTGGATGACATCCTCCTTATTGGAATGATTTTTCATATTGATGACAGTCAAAATATGGTTCTCCAAGAAATTCTCCATGAAAGACCCTAGGTGAAGCATTCTTTATTCTAGGAATTAAGGTTATAGGGATAGACCGAATGGATGCTAGGACTTTCAACAGAAGATGTACATAGAGGAAGTGCTAGAGGTTTAGTATGGAAAACTCTAAGAGGAGATTAATATCTTCAAATATGGTATTCATCTTCCAAGAAGATGTGCCCTAGCACACCTGAGAAAATAGATGCATGAGAAGATCCCTTATGCTTCTGTATGGGAGCTCATGTATGCATGCTAGTGTACACGACTGATATAGCCTATTCTGTGAGTGTCACAAGCGATATCAATCAATCCAGGTGAAGAACATTGGACTTCTATGAAATGTATCCATAAGTACTGAGAAGAACTACAAGGATATGATGTTGGTCTTTGGTATGAGAACTCCAAGTCCAGGGATAACAGACTCAGATTTTATGTCCGATTGTAGATGATCAAAAGTCGACATCTGGGAGTCTGTTGTGTGGCAATGGTGGTGTTGTTAGCTGAAAGAGTTCCAAGCAAACATGATCGCAGTGTCCTCATGAAAGTAGAATATTCGCTGCCCATCAGAGGGCTGTGCAGGAAGCATTCTGGTTACAGAAGTTTGCTTGCAAAATTGAGTAATGCCATCAGATGCCATTTCTCTATACTGCGACAAACAGCACCATAGCCTTGCAGGGTTGAGGTTCACCATATCAGTCCTTGAGCGGCGATACCCTCATCGCGTTATTCGAGAGGATTATGCGAGGTTCAAGAGAGTTCGACTCTACATATAATTTGGCAGACCCACTTTACAAACTGTGGAAGCAAGAGATCAGCCTACATGAGAGTGGGGTACTCGCTTTAGCCAATTTGGCTTTTAGGTACCAGTGGGAGATTGTTAGATATATGTACCCTAGAAGCCAGATTGAGCTGACACTTGTTATGCATTCTAGGGGTTAAAATAATTATTTTGACTAAAATTAATAAAATGAAATTATGTTCTATACACATATGTGTATTTAGTGTCTGTGATACATCTTTTGAGTTAATGATAATGATAATTCATATCTTCAAGAGTTGAAAATTTAAGACATGAATAATCATTATTACTCTAAGATGCTTCCGACATAGGGATCTTCGATGAGGGATGGGTGATCCGGAAGTGGTTGGTACTATCGCTTCTCTTTAGTTAGAATGAGTCTTGAGTCTGCGTGTGTGGAGACATCGAAGCGAGCGTAAGTCTCGTTTAAGAGAATGAGGGACTGAGCGTGACCCACCTCGAGTAGTCATTGGGAAGTCTACCTTCTCGTCAATGACTGACTCGACTGCAGTTGCGGTGTGTTCTGGTTCTTTGACCTGAGGTGCATCGGTAGTTTACCTTGAGGGTGTTATAGTTTGACTATACCATACTTAGTCTCCTAGCCATATGAATCTGAGGTGTATGTTGCTATGAGTTTCATTCATAGGAAACTGGATTGCATCAAGAAGAAATCGTATCTACCTCGGTGGTAGGGAGGCCGTTGATTGATCATGAGAATCAAGTCCAAAAGCCCATGGCAATGCAGAGTTAATAATAGAAAGAGTTTATATTTAGTTTTCACATCGGATGAATCGAATGATTACATCTATGATTGGGACTAGGTTTGACGAGTTACTTTAACTCTAATCTGATCGGGGTCAGATAGAAGAACTTAATCACACAGTAGCTACACAGAGGTGAGTTCGCCTTCAGCTTCTGGGTTGCACTATACTGCTAGGTTTTACTGATAGATTTTGAGAGCAATTAGAATGATGTTTGAAGATCGATCATGTTGTTTGTCTCGAATTAGAAGAGTTCTGATCCATTGAAAGGAGTTTCGATGATGTCGATTGATAGCAGAGTCATGACATATCCATCACCATATAGAACTAAACCTAACTGGTCACCCAACAACGGTTGAATTAGTGATCATCAATTGAATTAAATCCAGTTCAATTGATTCTAAATGAGATTCATATTAGGCTCAAGAAAATCATACTAGCACTCGTTGACTAACGTTTCTTCTTTTTACTATCAAAAATTGTTGTCCTGATCGAGCCAAAGAAGTTTGTGCTCGATCAGAGGCCTTCATTGTCTGACTGGGTCTGTCCATGTCAAAAGAGATTGTTTATTTTGTAAGTTTTAATATCACCAGTTTTGGTCACCTACCATTTCTCTCCTTGATTTGGTCAAAAATTGACCTCTTGCTGGGTCAAATATTGATCATTGATCTTTGTGACTTGCTATCCATGTGTCATGCACCTATTGGGAGCTGGTGGGGCTTGTCCTCTACCAGAGCTGGCAAGGAGGAGGGCGCACGCACCCTTGGCGTTTGCAAGCTGGAGGCACCCAAGAGTCCCTGTTTGCAGGAACTCTTCCTTTTTTGGATTCTGATTAGACTTCTCCTAAGATCAGTTTGACTGATCTTAGGCATCATCTAAGGATGATCTAGGGACCTCTATTCCACCAATTAGATTTAGATCTGATTTCACAAAGATTGTGATTGGTTGGGAAGAAGAGGAGTTGGATCACGTTAGTCTATAAATAAGACCTGCACCCACTCAAAATGCATTGAAATTCCCATGCCAAGGGCTACCTTCCTCCTCCCTCATGCAAGTCCTTCTCTTCTCTCCTCTCTCTCTCCATGCCCAAGGAAGTTTGGGATCCAAGTTGGTGCAATCCAGACGAGAAGAAAGGCGATAGAGTTAGAGGCTGCGCTGCTGCAAGGACAATCCTGATGATGCTTCGAAAGATGTTTTGAAAATCCTCCAATTAGATTCAGATCTGATTTTTGGGAGACTTGATAGAGAGAAGAGGATCTCCATCCAGCCCTAGTTGATTTCGATGAGGCAGGCACTTACGTTGGCTAGATCCGGAACCTTCCGCTGCTTACAGTCATCAAATGGGTATAAGTTTGATGTTACGTTAAGATAAATTAAGTAATTAGATTTTTTAATTATTTTAAATTATTAAATGATAAGGATCATAATCTGAACATCCCAAATGCTGATCTGGATCAAAGAAAAAATTTTGAAATATTATTCTCTTGATCCGATCAAATTCTGAACGACCTTGCTCCGAAAATCAGGTTTTCCTTCAGAGGTTCATAAAAATCCAGAGACATCACACAATCACCTCTCACGATTCTCGGGGAGGTTCGTCGAGTCAGAGAGTCGACTTCATAGATATACGGCAGACACTCCCAAGCCAGTTGACCAACAGAGATCGAACCCTCTGAAAGATCGGACTTAGTTGTGACTGGTTTAGTCATGGTTGAAGTTTGTTAGTGTGTTTGCCTAGAATAGGATTGGTGCTCTATTGTGTACACTTCTAATGAACAACAAATTATATTTTGATATTAAATGATAGTTTTTTCTTGATGTTGTGTATGGAAGGTTGTCTATGATTACATCCTTTGAGGTTAATGGTAATGCGAGTGTTCATATTTAGGTTGACAAATTTAAATAGTGAATTTTCATTATTAACTCATGAAATACTTCTGATGTGAGGATCTCATTTGAGGATGTGTGATTTGTCGAAGGTTAGTTGTAAAATCGCTTCTTTGTAGGAATAGATGAATTTTGAGTTTATGAGTGTTAGGCCTAAGCACAGTACAGGACTCGTTTTTAGACGATGAGGCACTGGGTGACCTCCTCGAGAAGTCATGGAAGTCTACCTTCTCATCTGATGATCTAGCTCCCCAAGCTGCAGTACGGTGTGTCTAAGTTTTCTTGCACTGTGGTGCTCGATGTTCTATCTTGAGGTTGTTTAGTTTGACTTACACGCCTACACTCGATCTTCTTGCCATTCAGAATTCTAGGTGTATGTTGGCTATTAGCATGTGTTCTTATAGGTATTGGATGGCATTAATAGGAGACTATCTAATCTCGGTAGATAAGGAGCAGTCCTATGATGACTTGAGAATCAACTCCATAAGCCCATGGCCATGGCAGAGTAAATTAATAAAAAGAGTTTTTATTAAAGTTTTCACATTGGACTTTAATCGAATGATTAACTCATATGACAGATATTAGGATTTGACAAGATCACCTTAACCCTAATCTGGTCAGGGCTCAAGATAGAGGAACCTAATCACACAGGTAACTTCACTAAAAGGTTGGCTTTCAGTTCTGATGGGTTGCCATCATATGCTGTTAGGTATCACTGGTGGATTTTGGGAGCAATTAGAATGATTTGGATTATCGTTCATACTAGTTGTTTGAATTAGAAATGTTTTGATCCATCGGAAGGTATTTCGATGATGTCGATGATAGAGATCATGACATATCCCATTACCATATAGAACTGAACCTAACTGGATCACACAAATAAGGATTTGGATCTAGATGTCATCAATTAGACTAACCCAGTTTAATTGATTTAAATAAGATTCAATTAGGTTCAAGAAAATCATGCTAGCACATGATTGAGCCTAATGTTCTTCTTTAATAATCATTAAAGCTTGTCTCGACTGAACCAAATATATTTGGACTCACTCAGAAACCTTCACTTGATCTAACTGGAGCTCGTTCAGATCAAAAAAGGGTTATCTTAATTTATGAGATAAATTTAAGATAACACCTATCATTTTCGGTCACCTGTTAATTCTTATTTTCGGACATTGGTCAAATGTTGACCCTGGACACTTGGATCTCTGCCCATGTGTCATGCGCCTATAGGAGAGTACCTGAGGCCTTGTCCCCTGCTAAATGTAGATAGAAAGTGGGTGCATGCCTAGGGAGGCGTGCGCCCCATGCAGATAAAGGAGGAGTCCCATACAGATGGGACTCCAGGGTTGCTTCAAGAGATTAAACTCTGTGGCACCAAGAACTCCTTTTTGACCCAGTCTTGGCACCACCTTAGGAGGGTTTTGAGGGTCTCTCATCTGATTGGATCAGATGATGTCATCCTACTAATCAGATTTAGATCTGATTGCTCAAAGGGCCATGATTGATCGAGATGATGTGGCACTGCATGGCGCAGCAGGATCTATTTAAATCCTATCTGTGCCTAGATTTTTAATGCTTCTACCTTTAGTCCACACCAAAAAGCCTCTCTGCCAACTCTATGCCACCCTTTGGTCCTCTCTCTTCTCTCTACGCCTAAGGTGTTTTGGACATGAATATGGTGCGATCCATGCAAGTGAAAGGCACCAAGAAAGGAAGAAGGCAGCACTGCTATAAGAGACAATAATAGTTCTTCAAAAGAAGTTTTGATCACCTTCAAGATCAGATCTATATCTAATTTTTAAAGGATTGATTGAGAAGGAGAAGATCTCCAAATCCTGCTTGAGTGGATATCGATAAAGGTCAGGCACTTGCGTGGCTACATCCAGAACCTCAAGCAAACATCAGAATCATCATAGGAGAATTAAATTATCTAAAATAAAAATATAATTAAATTAAATTTAATTTTTAATTTTATTTTATTTTTATTATCAGATCAATAAGATCAGATCTGAGGAGTCTCAGATCTAATTAAAATCTCAGAGAAAAAATTTTTGAAATATCCCTCCTAATCCAATCAGATCTGAATGAATCTGATCCAAAAAATAGGTTTTGCTCTTCATTGTTGAGATGAGTCATCTCTATTTTCTTATCAGTTCTCTCTTTTGTATTCTGGAGGATAGGCCTAGCCCTCCTTCATCTTTTATATAATTTTGATTTATATTAATAAACTGATAGGGATCCATGCCAATTCCTCCACCATTACAAGATGATTTTTATTTTTATAAAAAAATTTTAATATATTATTTTTTAATTTATCCACTAACTTAATTTATTTTATAAAAATTATTTTTTAAAATAAATATTTTAAAGAGGCTATAACGTGGGCATGGCCCATATGGGCTAGCACGCACGCTGTGCTATGGCACGATCCATGTGGGATAGCATGCGGGCCATGCCGGGCCTGGGCGCATGCCATGCCGTGCCTGGTCTGGTGGGTCGTGCCAGCCTAGGCATTGGAGGGTTGTGCCAGGCCTGGGCCATGAGCCACCAAACTCCAACCCAGTCCAATCCTCTATTTTGGGTTGTGCCATGGCACGACCCACTACAGTGCTAAGTGGGCCCGTGCTTGGCATTGCACTTCATGTCCAGCCCAACCCGATGCCCACCTTTAGTCTGGATTAGTCTTAGTTCTTAGAGATTGTTATTTTATGCTTGCTGCAAGTAGTAATTTGATTTTTGTTTTATGTTTAGCATAAGAGAATTATGTAATTAGTTTCTTTAAGGACCACTGTATAATTGTTTATGAAAGAAATAAAATTATAAGAGATTTCTTAATTAATGGTCTCTATCAGTTACATGTAAATGTCTCTATTTTTAATGTCAAGCAAAACATGAATGCCATAGGAACAAAATGACCTAAGGATAGTATCAACGAAAGATATCTATGGCACTTTAGGCTAGGTCATATAGCTGAAGATAGGATTAACAAATTAGAGAAATCTGGACTAATGGATTCATTGACTTTTGAGTCATATCCGATTTGTGAATCATGCCTTCAAGACAAAATGATCGAGCTCTTTTTTGTAGGACATAGTGAAAGGGTCACAGACCAACTTGCCCTAGTATATATAGATATGTACGACCCATTTGATGTGCCGACCAGAGACAACTTTATCTACTTCATTACCTTTACCAATGATCTATTGCAGTATGGATATGTGTACCTGATGCAACACAAGTCTAAAGCCTTTGAAAAGTTCAAGAAATTTAGATATGAAGTAGAAAAGCAAATTGAAAAATCATTAAGATTTTTGATCGTTGAGGAGGTAAATATCTTAGTCAAAAATTTTTGGATTATCTTAAGGATTATGCCATAGTCTCACAATGGACTCCATCTGAAATGCCTCAACTCAACGAAATTTCAGAATGAAGAAATCGGGTCCTATTAGATATGATTCAATCCATGATGGGCTTCATAGACCTTTCTAAATTTTTTTAGAGATATAATTTAATGACAACCATTTATTTATTGAATAAAATTTCATCTAAAACCATTCCTACCATACTGTATGAGATATGGTATGACAAGAAATCAAGTCTAAGTCATCTTAGAATTTGGAATTATCCGGTCCACATCAAGAGACAGTAGGCGGACAAGTTAGTGTCTAAGTCTCTTAGAGCTTAGTTCATCAGATATTCTAAAGAGTTATTAGGATATTACTTCTATCTTCTTGAAGACCATAATATAATTATAAGTTGACATGTTATTTTTCTTCAAAAATAGTTTATTCAAGATGGTAGCATCGAAAGACAGATCACGCTTGAGGAGAAAGTCTCCGAAGAGAAGCAAGCCAAGAAACTTATGGAACCCAGTCAGTCTGAGTCAATCCACACACTACCTCCTCCACCTGGTAGGATAAATAGGATTTTCCATCCTCTTGAGAGGTACCTAGGTACTATTTCAGAGGATGTAGAAAAATATTTCTCATAGAAAACGAGATTCATGGTGATGATCCTAGAACCTATGACGAGCTGATATCAGATATCAACTCTGAAAAATGATGAGAGACAATGAAGTCAAAGATTGACTCAATCTGCTCGAACCAAGTCTGGACTTTGGTAGATCCACTTGAAGGTATAGTACCTATTGGATGTAAATAGATCTTCAAGAGAAAGATAGGTGCAGATGAAAATGTGAAGATATTCAAAGATAGATTAGTGGCAAAAGAATATAGTCAGTGCAAAGATATTGACTATTAGGATACCTTCTCGCCAGTGGCCATACTTAAATCCATCCGCATATTACTTGCTGTTGCAGCTTATATCGATTATAAAATATGGTAAATAGACATAAAAATGATGTTCCTAAATGGATATCTTGAGGAAGATATCTATATGGAACAGCCACTTAGTTTCACTTCTAGTGATAGTGATCATAAGGTCTACAAGCTGCAAAGGTCCATCTATGAATTTAAGCAAGCATCTTGGAGCTAGAATGCTCATTTTAATGATGTGATCAAATTATTTAGTTTTATCAAAAATGAGAAGAAGCCCTACGTATTCAAGAAGATCAATGGGAGTGCTGTTATCTTTCTCGTTCTGAATGTGAATGATATCCTCCTAATTAGGAATCGCATTTTCATGTTTAGCTCAATCAAAGTGTGGTTATCGAAAGAGTTTTCTACGAAAGACTTAGAAGAAGAATCCTTTATTTTGGGTATTAAGGTCTATAGGGATAGACCAATGAGGATGTTGGGTCTCTCACAGAAGATGTATATAGAGGAGGTGCTAAAGAGGTTCAGCATGAAAAACTCCAAGAGGGGACTAGTGCCCTTCAGACATGATATTTATCTCTCCAAAAGGATGTGCCCCAACAAACTCGAGAAGATTGAACGCATGAGCAAGATTTCTTATGCTTTGGCAATAGGAAGTCTCATGTACACCATGCTATGTACACGATCTGATATCGCACATACTGTGAGTGTTACAAGCAGATATCAGTTAAATATAGGCAAAGAGTACTGGACTTCTATGAAATGTATCCTTTAGTACTTGAGAAGGACTAAGAATATATTTTTGATCTTTGATAACGGAGAACTCCAGGTCCAGGGATATACAAACTCAAATTTTATGTCTAATATAAATGATCGAAAGTCAACATTTGGTAGTCTATTCTTGTGTAATGATGTGCTATAAGCTGAAAGAGTTCTAAGTAGATCCTGATAGCAGACTCCATCATAGAAGCAGAATACATTGCTGCCTCGAAAGCTACAAAGAAGGCATTCTAGTTCAAGAAGTTCATCATAAAGCTTGGAGTGATGTCATCAGATGCCATCCCTCTATACTACAAAAATAATAGTATCATAGCTGTAGCTAAGAAATTGAGATCTCACCAAAAGTCCAAGCACATCGAGCGGTGGTATCACCTCATCCATGATTACCTCGAGAAGGGATACATCGAGGTTAAGAGAGTCAATACCATAGATAATGCGGCTGACCCACTGATGAAGCTATTGAGTCAGCAAAAGATCAAAGACTTCCTTCTTTTCTTACTCATCACAGTAAAGATCCCACGCATTAAATGATTATTGACTTGAACTAGCACTTGCTGCTATTCACTCAATAGACAACCAAGCAAGATGCTAATTGGAGAAGGACTGACCGGACCTGCCTTCCTAGAAAGCACAAGCATATAGATTCATAGTGTTCGTTCGGAGATTCCACTATACCCTTTTCATTTGGGAAAGCCACTCTATCCTATATTCTTTGTCTTGAATCATAGAGGAAGGACAAGAGCTCGGACAACTACTATCACAACTGAACTAGAACTACTTACTAGCTATCTGATAGTAGTGAAGATATGCGAAACAGGAGATATGTGAAAGAGGGAGAATGTGCTACATCGGATATTGCTGTAGTTGATGAAACAGCTGTAGTGAAAGGCTAGCTAGGTACCATAGGTAGAGCATATTCCAATATTTTGGAGAACCACTTTACATTGGCACCTTGGCCAGGTAGATCTATCCCACTCTCCAAACCTCACCTCTATTTTTTTGGAGTACGGGATGACTCGGATGGGCAGATAGAATAGAACCTATCAGTTACGCCTTTAGGGGATGCTATGGTGCCTTAGCAGGTTCCCAATCCTCCTTCAAAAGTGGTGATGTAGGCAGATTGGTAGGGCTTAACATTATTAGTGTTTGGAGTAGGTGAACTAGGAAAAGAAAGGAAGGGTGATGCTTGTTAAACAAAGCAACGTGTGGGGCCACCACGTATGGCTGTAGTTTATGCTGTAGCATCGGTTATTTTGGTTATTGCTGTAGTAGCATCGGTTATTGCCCTGGTTACGAATGACCCAATCTATCTATAGCAACCACCCCTACTTTTAGTAGATGGAGATGCGCACCTAGGAAAGATGGATGAAAGACCCTGAGAGATTGGCATTGGCCTATGGGTCCGCTGCGGTAGAAGGCCTTAGCTAGCATCCGATCTATTTCATTGGGATAAAGCTATCATTCGAGGTTCCCAGAATATGGATATGGAAGGGGGGATGGTAATGTTAGATATATGTGCCCTAGAAGCCAGAATTGGCTGACACTTGTAATACACTTCTAGGGGCAAAATTATAATTTTGACTATTATCAATAAAATGAATTATTTTCTATCACATATGTGTATTTAGTGTCTGTGATACATCCTTTGAGTTAATGGTAATGATAATTCATATTTTCAAGAGTTGAAAATTTAAGACATGAATAATCATTATTAACTCATAAAATGCTCCCGACCATAGGATCATCACGAGGATGGTGATTGATCCAAAAGGTTGGTATACAATCACTTCTCTTTAGTAGATGAGTCTTGAGTCTACGGTGTGGAGACACCGGAGCGAGAGTACAGGTACTCGTTAGAGAATGAGGGCACTGAGCGTGACCACCTCGAGTAGTCATTAGGAAGTCTACCTTCTCATCAATGACTGACTCGATGCTGCAGTGGTGTGTCTGGTTCTTTGACCTGAGGTGCATCGATAGTTCACCTTGAGGGTGTTATAGTTCGACTACACCATAACTCGGTCTCCTAGCCATATGAAACCCTGAGGTGTATGTTGGCTATGACATGTTCATTGTAGGAACTGGATTGCATCAAGATAGAATCTATCTACCTCGATGGTAGAGGAGCAGCCCTATGATGATCATGAGAATCAAGTCCAGAAGTCCATGGCCATGGCAGAGTGAAATAATAGAAAGAATGTTTAACATTATTAGAACAGAACCCTATGATAGAATAGAACCTGTCAGTTACGCCTTTAGGGGATGCTACGGTGCCTTAGCAGGTTCCCAATCCTCCTTCAAAAGTGGTGATGTAGGCAGATTGGTTGGGGTTAACATTATTAGTGTTTGGAGTAGGTGAACTGGGAAAAGAAAGGAAGGGTGATGCTTGTTAAACAAAGCAGCGTGTGGGGCCACCACGTATAGCTGTAGTTTATGCTGTAGCATCGATTATTTTGGTTATTTCTATAGTAGCATCGATAATTGCCCTAGTTATGAATGACCCAATCTATCTATAGCAACCACCCCTACTTTTAGTAGATGGAGATGCACACCTAGGAAAGATGGATGAAAGACCCTGAGAGATTGGCATTGGCCTGTGGGTCCGCTATGGTAGAAGGCCTTAGCTGGCGTCCGATCTATTTCATCGGGATAAAGCTATCGTTCGAGGTTCCCAGAATATGGATATGGAAGGGGGGATGATAATGTTAGATATATGTGCCCTAGAAGCCAGAATTGGCTGACACTTGTAATACACTTCTAGGGGCAAAATTATAATTTTGACTATTATCAATAAAATGGATTATTTTCTATCACATATGTGTATTTAGTGTTTGTGATACATCCTTTGAATTAATGATAATGATAATTCATATTTTTAAGAGTTGAAAATTTAAGACATGAATAATCATTATTAACTCATAAAATGCTCCCAATCAAAGGATCATCACGAGGATGGTGGTTGATCCGAAGGTTGGTGTACAATCGCTTCTCTTTAGTAGATGAGTCTTGAGTCTATGGTGTGGAGACACCGAAGAGAGAGTATAGGTACTCGTTAGAGAACGAGGGCACTGAGCGTGACCACCTCGAGTAGTCATTAGGAAGTCTACCTTCTCGTCAATGACTGACTCGATGCTGCAGTGGTGTGTCTGGTTCTTTGACCTGAGGTGCATCGGCAGTTCACCTTGAGGGTGTTATAGTTTGACTACACCATTACTCGGTCTCCTAGCCATATGGAAACCCTGAGGTGTATGTTGGCTATAGCATGTTCATTGTAGGAACTGGATGCATCAAGATGGAATCTATCTACCTCGGTGGTAGAGGAGCAGCCCTATGATGATCATGAGAATCAAGTCCAGAAGTCCATGGCCATGGCAGAGTGAAATAATAGAAAGAGTTTCTATTTAGGTTTTCACATCGGACTTGAATCGAATGATTACATCATATGACAGAGACTAGGGTTTGACGAGTTCACCTTAACCCTAATCTGATCGGGGCTCAAGATAGAAGAACTTAATCACACAGGTAGCTGCACCAAGAGGTTCGCATTCAGCTCTGATGGGTTGCCACCATATACTGCTAGGTGTCACTGGTGGATTTTGGGAGCAATTAGAATGATTTAGATGATCGATCATTCTAGCTGTTCGAATCAGAAGAGTTCTGATCCATCGAAAGGAGTTTCGATGATGTCGATGATAGAGATCATGACATATCCCATTACCATACAGAACTGAACCTAACTGGGTCACACAAACAAGGGTTTGAATCTGGTGATCATCAATTGAACTGATCTAGTTCAATTGATCTGAATGAGATTCAATTAGGTTCAAGAGAAATCGTGCTAGCACTCGATTGAACCTAACGTTCTTCTTTTACTATCATAAATAGTTGTCCTGACTGAGCCAAAGGAGTTTGTGCTCGATCAGAGGCCTTCATTTGGTCTGACTGGAGCCTGTCCAGGTCAGAAAAGGTTGTCTTATTTTGTAAGATGATACCTACCATTTTTGGTCACCTGCCATTTCTCGTCCTTTGACTTTGGTAAATGTTGACCATTGATACTTTGACTTCTATCCACGTGTCATGCACCTATTGGAGAGCTGGTGGGGGCTTGTCCCCCTACCAGAACCTGGCAAGGAGGAGGGCGCATGCCACCCTTGGCGTGTGCCCAAGCTGGAGGCGCCCAGGAGTCCCTGTTGGATAGGGACTCCATCTCCTTTTTGGATTCCGATTAGAGTTCTCCTAAGAACCAAGTTTGACTGGTCTTAGGTGCCATCTAAGGAGGAATCCAAGGGACTCTATTCCCACCAATCAGATTTAGATCTGATTTCACAAAGGGTTGTGATTGGTTGGGAAGAAGAGGAGTTGGATCACGCATAGTCTATAAATAAGACCCTGCGCCCAACTCAAGGAGTATCTGAAATCAATTAAAAATCCCACACCCCAAGGCTGCCTCTCCTCTCCTCCTCCATGCCAAGTCCATCTTCTCCCTCTCCTCTCCATGCCCAAAGGAGTTTGGGATCCAAGTTGGTGCAATCCAGATGAGAGAAAGGCGACAGAAAGCTAGAAGGTTGCGCTACTGCAAAGGACAACTGCTGATCTTCAAAAGATGTTTTGAAGATCCTCCAAATTAGATCCAGATCTAATTTTTGAAGATGTGATAGAGAAGAAGAGGATCTCCAGATTTAGTCCAAGTGGATACTGGTAGAGGCCAGGCACTTGCCTGGCTAGATCCATAACCTTCCGCTGCTTACAGGATCATCAACAGGTAATAGGATTACCCTACGTTAAGATAAATTAAATTTGATTTAATTTATCTATATTTTATTTTAATTTTTAAAATAATAATGATCAGATTTAAAGCATCCTAGATCTAGTTTAGATCAAAGAAAAAAAATTTAAAAAATATATCTCTTGATCCAATTAGATCTGAACGAATTTGGTCCGAAAAATCAGAATTTTTCTTCAACTAGTATCAAAGCCAAGGGTCAAAAGTATTTAGATCTAATTTTAAATTTATTTTAATTAAAAAATAAGTAATTTTAGATGTCACATGAGATGTGATCAGATCTAAAATTAAAAAAATAAAATAAAATTAAATGATTTGGATCTAAGATTAGAAAATATGCATGACTAGTTCTAAAATAGAATAGTTCTATAGAATAGTCTTACATGTTTATAATTTAATTTAATTAAATCATATTTTAGATCTATTTATTTACTATTTTTTGATATTATAATTATTATAATAATATCTAAAAAATAGTGAATAAAAATTATTTAATTTTAAACATCATATGAGATATGATTGATGCATGTCTAGACTAGTTGTAGAATAGTTCTACATAGTTATCTAGATTAGAGTTTATTTTGATAAGATCAATTTAAATCTAATTTTTTAGATTATTATGAGATAATTTAGATCTAAAAATATGCATGATTCGATACATGAGATGTATGCAAAATATGCCATGATTAGATCTAATTTGTATATGAGATATATGATATAGATCTAAAATTATTTTGTAGTATTACATGTTCCTGATTAAGGCATTCCTCTTGGTCGTCCGATCATAAGAATGAAGAAGGGTTTAAAGGCCATCTCCTTCCATTCGATGGGATATTCTTATGATGTGTAGGGGTGCTGCGTGTTCATCCTTAATCAAAAATCCAAAACTTACTTTCTGCAAAACCCTAGATCCTGAAACTCTAAAATTTATTGTGCATATTTTATCTATAAATCCTACTTAATTAGAATTAAGATTATAGAATATTAATTAGTTCTAAAATTGAGAATTTTAGATCTAAGACATATTCATAATACTGGGTTTGGGCTTGGGTAGCTCAATTAGGTTTAAGCGGTTGATCAAATCGAATCAAGAGTTGGTTAGATGGGATCAACAATGCTTAAATTGACCAGCCTAATAGGATTAAGTCTGGGTCAAGATGGAGTTATGATCAAGCAAGACCTAATTAGGCTCAGAGGTTAGAGTTTGGATTATAGGCTAACCTAATTGGTTCTGGCTCAACAATTTGGTGTCTAAGGTAAGTTTGGCACATACGATCGACTGATTTTTAATTAAGAGCTACTTGATCTGAATAAATTCTTGAACGAGTTAATGGCATATCCCTTCCACCGGTCTTACTTACCTAGCCATATCTGTTAACACAGTTCTAATTTGAGGTAGTCAATAATCCGAGCTAACCTATGCCACTAGGTTAGTCATAATTGTTATGGCTATTGACGGAAAATCCTGATTTCTTGGACTAGGTTCGTTCAGATCTGATCGAATCAAGAGATATATTTCAAAAAAAATTTTCTTTGATCCTAATTAGATCTGAAATATTTCAGATCTGATCCTTATTATTTTAATAATAAAAATAAAATCTAAATAAATTAAATCAAATTTAATTTACCTTGATGTAGGATAATCTTATTACCCGTTGATGATCCTATAAGTAGCGGAAGGTTCTGGATTTAGCCATGCAAGTACTTGGCCTCTATCGATATCCACTCAGGTTAGATCTAGAGATTCTTTTCTTCTCTATCACATCTCCAAAAATTAGATCTGGATCTGATCTAGAGGATTTTCAAAACATCTTTTGAAGATCAACAGTTGTCCTTTGCAGCAGTGCAGCCTTCTAGCTTTCTATCGCCTTTCTCTCGTCTGGATTGCATCAATTTGGATCCAAATTCCTTTTGGACATGGAGAGGAGAGGGAGAAGTACAACTTGGCATGGAGGAGGAAGAGGGAGGAATCCTTGGGGCATGGAGGATTCTTTTCTCAGTTTTTAGATCCTCCTTGAGTTGGGCGCAGGGTCTTATTTATAGACTATGCGTGATCCAACTCCTCTTCTTCCCAACCAGTCACAACCCTTTATAAAATCAGATCTAAATCTGATTGGTGGGAATAGAGTCTCTTGGATTCCTTCTTAGATGGCACCTAAGACCAGTCAAACTTGGCTCTTAGGAGAAGTCTAATCAAAATCCAAAAGGGAGATGGAGTTTCTATCCAATAGGGACTCTGGGGCATCTCCTGCTTGGGCACACGCCAAGGGTGGCATGCGCCCTCCTCCTTGCTAGGTTCTGACAGGCCCTTGGCGTGCGTCCTCCTCCTTTCCAGATTCTGGCAGGGGGACAGGCTCCCACCAGCTCTTCAATAGGTGCGTGACACGTGGACAGAAGTCAAAGTGTCAATGGTCAATATTTGACCAGTCAAAGGTCAACTTTTGACCAAAGTTAAAGGACGAGAAATGGTAGGTGATAAAAAATGATAGATATTATCTTACAAAATAAGACAATTCTTTTTTGACCTGGACAGGCTCCAGTCAGACCAAATGAAGGCCTTTGATTGAGCACAAACTCCTTTGGCTCAGTAAGGACAACTATTTATGATAGTAAAAGAAGAACGTTAGGTTCAATCGAGTGCTAGCATGATTTTCTTGAACCTAATTGAATCTCATTCAGATCAATTGAACTGGATCAGTTCAATTAATGATCACCAGATTCAAACCCTTATTTGTGTGATCCAGTTAGGTTCAGTTCTGTATGTTTTGAAGATCCTCCAAATCAGATCTAGATCTGATTTTTGGAGACATGATAGAGAAGAAGAGGATCTCCAGATTCAGTTTGAGTGGATACCGATAGAGGCCAGGCACTTGCATGGCTAGATCTAGAATCTTTCGCTGCTTATAGGATCATCAACGGGTAATAGGATTATCCTACGTTAAGATAAATTAAATTTAATTTAATTTATCTAGATTTTATTTTAATTATTAAAATAATAAAGATCAAATTTAAAATATTCCATATCTGATCTAGATCAAAGAAAAAAAAAATTTAAAAATACATCTCTTGATCCAATCAGATCTGAACGAATCTGATCCAAAAAATCAGGATTTTTCTTCAGATAAGACCTTACTGAGTGTGCTGAATATCAAGATGATGGGCCAGGCAGCAATACTAGGTCCGAGGAAGAGACCAATAGGTTTGGAAAGCCTGTTGATCCATCCTGATTAACTGACGCTATTTCTGACTGGAGAGAGGACTTAGATCGGAGAGGAGTGGCTCTTTTCTTTTTAATAGAAAGCAGTGATGAATGGGATAGAGCTGCTACACTTCAACTGGAGCTGCTTTATATATTGGAGCAGAGGTGGCAGTTCAGATAGTAGCAGGAGCAGGACCAGCAACTAGGGTTGTTCACAGAGCAACTATCTTTCCCTCTCAAGTGGAGAAGATTGGTTACATGTCTGATCTGGTAGGGATGGTTCTTCTTGATAGATTAAGTGACTTACTAGAGTTAGGGTATTGAACAAATGGGTGGCAACTTGCTTGATAGGAAAAGTAGCCCAAGTGAAAGAGTTCTTGTTTTAGTAGCTAAGGAGTTCTAGTTGTAGCTAGGAGTTCCGAGTTGACGAGATCAAAAACGAATCTATCCCTTTGTGGGACTGGTGACACCTATACCACACTCTATGGCGCACACCCCTAGTTGTAGTAGATGAAGATGGTCACCTAGGATAGGCAGACAAACCTGAACCTTAGAAAGTAGCCGACAGAGACGCTATGGGAGAACCGCCTAGGATGGCATAAGAGACTCGATCATCTCTTTCTTCAATATGGGTTTGTGCATTTGTCTTTTGAATCGATCAAGGGTTCAAATAGGAGATGTGCTTTAGCCAAAGAAGCTTGGGCACCTGCTCCAATAAAGCTAAGAGGACTAGCTACGGTGTGGGCACCAGATTCACTCAGTGAGGTCGGGCAAGACTTTACATCCAATATAGTAGTGTCAGACATTTGTCAGACTTAAGCAGTGGGATAGACTCCTTCAAATGGAAATGAAGGAGTTAGATGGCGGAGCGGGGAGCTAAGACAAAACGTACCAATTGGTAGTGGAGAACTACTATTGGTCTGGGATGTTGAAAGATTTGTTTAGTCGTGTCATCTTTGTCAGGAAGAAAAAGGTGGCAAGAGGAGTGTATAAGCCCATACCCATACCGAAGAGACCTTGGGAAGGCATCTCTATGGATTTAGTCTTTGGACTACCATAATTATTAAAAAAATATTTGTTGAATAATTATGGTAGTCGATTGATTCTCCTTCATGGCAGGCAAATATTCGTAGAGGATCACGAATGATGCAACGGAGCTAGTTTTTTTGGATGCCAAACCAACTGTAGTAGGTATCGCAGGAGGGAATAAGACGGCATAGTTCCGATGACTCTTTCTGAAATGAAACCGAGGAGGCCGCTCTGTGGCTGATGTCAACTTTGTAGTCAGCATTCCTTAGTAGCATAGCAGCACTAAAGGTATCGATGTATAGGGTTTCATGTTTCTTTCAAAGTTGTAAGTCAACGTGCATGTAATACCCCTTTAGTCGTGAATGGGAAGACTGTGTAACGAGTATGGATAACATTGATGCTGATATCCTCTATACTGTGTACATGGTTCCCTTGACTACAGCCTATTGTTGGATTCATTCTTTTTGTTGTGACCCCATACACTGATTGCGAGATTGTCGGACCAAGGTCACAGCCTAGAGAAGGATATCCTTATAAAGCTCAGAGAGATTGAGCTGGAGCTAAAGTCCCGTTACCAGTCTTTCTTTTGGATTCAGACTCTGGACATGTAACTAGTGTCAAGGCCTTTTTTTTGTTTGAAAATTAAAAAAAAAGAAACTCTCTCTCCATCTTGTATGCTCCCACACTTTCAAAGACCCCCCTACTTGCACATTGACCTTAGAAAAAGCTTCATTCTCGAGTACCTAACTGAAAGCCGATAACATACAACATATATGAGAGAAACCTACTATTTTTTGTACTTTACTTTGTGTTTGCGTACCTAAAAGATAGATAGCCTAGAACTATTGATTTTCCTCTTGCTCGAATGTTTTATTTTACTATTGTTGAACAAAGATTGAGGAGAGATCTACATGCTGCTTAACTAGCCTGTCTTTGCTTACCTCAATGAATGCCGAGAAAAATGAGTCAAGTTGATGTTCTACTTTATCAAGAGCTTTTCTGGCCTATTGTTTTCAAACATCGAGATCCATATGTTGAACTTGACTTTGGAAGATCTACTTGTGATGTTTTCCCATGATTGTCGGCATCAACCTAATGTCCCTTGGGATGGTACCTCCCATAATCAAATGTGGATGAAACTCAGTATTTTTGGGCTATTCCCCAATTTCCTTCCTAACGGCACCTTTGAAGACTGTTTTCATTGCTTGTTTTTGGGCCTTTTTTATTTCGGTATTTTCATTGGCATACTACGCGGTCTTCTCACAAACCTTTCACATGAATAGGAATAGGTTCTCCAAAAAAGTGAATAAGGTTTCTTACCTACCCTACGACACAGACTTCTTCGAAGATTGGCAAGAGGCCTCTTGAGAATCAAACTATAAAGAAATTCCTTGAAATACGATGTCTACATGCGAGCAAGATGGGTGGGTTATCCACATCAAAGAAAAGATAGAAAAGAAGGATGGATGGATGGCGCGTGCAAGCCCCTATCTGAAGTCTCCTTTTTTTTAATGGGAGTTTGGGCTTCCTGTGTGTGAGCCCCTTATGCGAAAGCCTCTTTGGTCTGCATGTGAGAAAAGCAAGAGAGAAAAGAGACAGTCTTTGGATGAGTCTAGATCTAGCTTCTTGTCTTCGCTAGCTAACCTGATATCGAAAGCTTTGTAGCTCCCTTTGTACTCGACTATTCACTCCATGTTGACTTGAAAGCATTCCAGTTTACCTCGCTGCTCTCCATCCCTTCTTTGTATGGATTCATTGACTATCCTTCTCCTTGTCGAGTCTTGAAGGAGGATGAGTGGTATAGTGATCCTAGAGGTGCCCCTATGGCTCAATCATGGTTTAGCCAGCCCAATGGTGCATACTCCCCTTCCATGTCAATCGGAAGCAAAGGTATCTTGATCCTATCTTGTCATCATGTGAAGCGCAAACTCCTCCTAATCCACTTTTGATCGATGATGAGAGCCTTTCTCCTCTTTGTCTCTACTTGTTGACAGATTGGAAGACCAAGACCCTCCTTCCTGGAAGACCAAGAACTCAAGTGAGATTGAGCTTGTTCGAAAAGCGGTATCCGTCTGAATGAGATTGATCGTATTATGGGATAGAAAACAAAGACAAATGAGACTGACACAACCTAGGTTGACAAGGATAGATAGGGTGAATGCTCAGAGCAAGGTCAAGCAAGAGTGTGAAAGGGGGCATCCCAGAGATAGGCCTTAGAGAAGGGAGCCCCTTGTCAAGCGATTGGAGTGACCATAGAAGCGGAACGGAAAAGGGAAGAAAGAAGCAATTGGCGAAGGGAGAAGGCCCGATGAAGACTCACCTTTTCTCGAGGAAGGAAAGAGGCAGCTGTCATCCAAATAGTGGATTCAGTGAGTCAAAATGGTTAAGCAAGAGAGATTGATTCCATGTGAGATCTCAAGAATGAGTAGAAAATCAAGCACATTGGTTCTAGTTCCAGTAGAGCAAAGAGTGGGTGGATTGAACAATGGAAGTCGAAGTAGTCCAAAGGTGAGTCTGCTAGTCCAGAGATTCGTCAACCGATCAGCCAAATCTTTTGAGTTATCAGTCGATTCGAAAGCGTGCCACTAATAAGCTCACTTTAGCGCCCTTTCAGATGGCCAGTTTTGAATCAGAGTCGCTAGCGTGGTAGACTATTTCTTTCTGGTACTCTTTTTTTTTATAGCGCTTGGATTTCTCAACTATAGATATCTCGAGATATAAGTAGTTCTTTGGGTTGCTTCAGCCGAGAAGGATCTGACTAATGGGGGAGGAGGGTGAGTCAAGGCCTGAGAAGATGGGACTTAGATTTATAGCCAATTGGCTTTAGGTTAACTGAAAGTTTGCTAGATGAGTGTCCTAAAAGCCAGATTGGTCGACACTTTGTAAAATACATTATAGGAGTATTTTTATAATTTTGACTTAAAATTAATAAAAAATTTATTTTTCTATCAATTATGCATTTAAAGTATCTGTGATACATCCATTGAGTTAACGAGTATGATAATATATATTCTCAAGAGTTGAGAATTTAAGGCATGTGTTATTATAATTAACTCATAAACTGCTCCCAATCGTAGGATCATTATGAGGATAGTGATTGATCCGAAAGATCGGTGTACGATTACTTCTTATGATAGATGAGACTTGTCTACAGTATGAAGACATTAAAGTGAGAATACAGGTACTTGTTAAGAACAAGGATACTGAGCATGACCATCTTGAATAGTCATAAAGAAATTTATCTTCTCATCGATGACTAACTTGATGCTGCAGTTGTGTATCTGGTTCTTTAACCTGAGGTGCATCTATAGTTCACCTTGAGTGTGTTATAATTTGACTGTATTATAACTCAATCTCCTAGTCATTCAGAATTCTGAGGTATATATTGGCTATAGCATGTTCATTGTAGAAATTAGATCATACCAATATAAGATCTATCAATCTTGATAGAGGACTAGTCCTATGATGATCATGAGATTGAGTCCTTAAACCCATGGCCATGGTAGTGTGAATTAATAGAAAGGAGTTTCTATTAAAGTTTCATATCAGACTTGAATCAAATGATTCATTCATATGATGGATGTTAAGTCTGACAAGTTTACCTTGACCTTGATCCAAGTGGGGCTCATGATAGAAGAACCCAATCACACAGATAGCTACATCGAGAGGTTCATATTCGATTTTGATGAATTGCCACCACATATTGTTAGGTGTCACTGGTGAATTTTGGGATCAATTAAAATTATCTTGATGATTGATGATTCTAATTAGGTGAATCAGAAGTGTTTTGGTCCATCGAAAGATATTTCGATGATATCAATGATGGAGATCATGACATATCTCATTACCATATAGAACTAAATCTAATTGCATCATACAAACAAGGATTTGGATCTGGATATCATTAATTGAGCTAATCCAGTTCGATTGATTTGGATTAAATTTAATCAGGTTCAAGAAAATCATGTTAGCACACGATTGAGCCTAACTTTCTCCTTCTATCATCTTTCTGCTTCATCTTAACTAAGTCAAATTAGATTTGGCTCATCTAAAAATCCTATATGGATTTATCCTGATCTAATTAGATCTTGTCCTAGCCAGATCAGAGCTTATCCTGGCATGATCAAGGCTTGTCCTAAAAAGTTCAGGGCTTATCTTAATCTCACGTGAAGGACGTCAGGACAAGGGGTCATTTGACCCATTCTTTATAGGAAAGAAGGCAAGAGGGGCATGCCCCCTTGGATTCTTCTTGGAGCATGCATTCTAAATAGTTTTCATGAAGAGAAAAAGGGTGCACGCCCCCTTATGGCGTGCGCCCATAGTGGATATGGTTTAGGAGTTTTGATGAGACCAAAACTCTAGAAGATAAGGAGCCTTGTGCCAACCTTCTCCCTTATCCCATCTACATGCCATTTTTTTTTAATGTTTTGTCCAACAAAATTCAGAAAAGGAAATGGGATGTGGTGTGGAAGGCTGATAGGAGTCCTTCTGCTTTAAGCAAAAGGGTTGCTTAGAGTCCTAGGACTCTAGGGCTGGGCATAGGTCTATAAACAGATCTCTTGCCAAAGGTGTTTGGCATTGCAACTAATCTACGGTGAATCCTTGCCCCTATTTCCACCTCCATGCTCCCTCTTTTAGATCTCCTCCCTCTTCTCCATACCCAAGGAGTTGGGCAAAAACATCAAGAAAAAATTAAGGTGCGACTGCTGCGAAGGACAAGTCAAGACGACACTATTCGTGAGACGGATGCATGCCTCTCGAAGATCATATCTGAGGCACCAAAAGTTGATATTAGAACTAATTTTTGGAGATTAGATCTAGAAGGAGAGAATGCTCAAATCCAATCCGAGTGGACTTCGATAGAGGTCGGACGAATGCGAGGCTCAAGTCAGAACCTTGGATCATTGTCAGATCATCACTATGGTAAATGATTTACTCGATCAGGTAACATTAGATGTTACTATTTTAATTTAATTTTTATTTTAATGATCAAATCAATCTAATCAAATTTGAGAACTCTTAGTTCTAATCAGATTCATAAATTTTTTTTTGAAATTTTTGCTTCAAATCAGATCAGATCGATCCTGCGGCAGGAACTAGAAGTTCCTTCAAGTTTTTTGCTGTGAAAAGACTTTAGAGAAGAGGAATTGCACTTATTTTAGTAGAAGAGGAATTGCACTCTACCTCAAAGACTTTAGAGAAGTCTGGAAAAGCAAGAACATTGGCCAAAGTAATCTTTTGCTTGATCTCTTTGAAGGCAATTTTTTGCACCTCTGGAGTCCATTGGAAGTGCCTCTCTCTCATACAGTTAGTCTTTGATGATATAATGGAACTGAAACCTCGAATGAACTTGCAATAGAATAATGCCAAGCTATGGAAGCTCCACACTTCAATGGTGTTACGAGGCATAGGCCAATTCTAGATGGCCTACACCTTGGATGGATCCACCCGCAGCCCCTTGAAAAGACTATGTAGCCAAAGAAGGTTAGGCTATCCATCATGAAGCTGTACTTCTTAATGTTAGCGTATAACTTCTCTCTCCTCAATGTGCCAACAACCTCCTTAAGATGCTGCAGGTTAGCTTTTAGGGTAGGGCTCTAAATAAGAATATCATCAAAATAAACAATGATAATTTTATCGATGTAAGGCTGCAACACATGGTTTATCAGCCTCATGAAGATACTCAACATGTTAGAAAGCATGAATAGCATCATCGGCCACTTATACAGGCCCCTTCTCATCTTGAAGGCTGTCTTCCAATCATCTCTAGACCGAATGCACAATTGATGGTAGCCACTCTTCAAGTCAATCTTGGAAAAGATCTTGGCTCCAGCAAGCTGATCAAGCAAATTGTCCAGTCTCAAAATTGAAAACTAGTACTTGATAGTGATTCAGTTGATCACCCTATTATCATGCACATGCACCATGAACCATCTCTTTTTGGGACCAACAATGCAGGCACTACACAAGGACTCATTCTTGGCCTGATGTATCCTTTTTAGTAACTGTTGGACCAGCCTTTGCAACTTCTGGTGTTCGGTAGAACTCATATGGTATGTTGGCTTATTTGGTAGACTTGCTTCTAGAACAAGATCAATATGGTGCTAAATATTTCTTTTTGGTGGTAGTCCTATAAGTAAAAGTTTAGAAAAAATATTAGCAAACTTTTGAAGAATAGGACATACCATAAAAGGGATTTCTTGCTTCACCAACTCACCTTTCTCCATCATTACAAAGAAGTAGCCAATCTCTATTTCTTCCTTCAAGCAGGAGTGCTTCTTCAGAAGGTTGATGCTGGTCTTTGGCTTTGGTTTAGAGACATCCTTCTTCATCGATACCAGAATAATCTTCTGATCATCCCTCCAGAATGAGTAGGTGTTCTAGTTACCATAATGAGTAATGCTACGATCGTACTACCATGGCCTCCCCAAAAGTAGATAATAGGCATCCATGGCAATGATGTCGCACAAAACTTTATCAAAGTACTTTTATTTGGTAGAAAATGACATAAGGAAACCACTATCGACAACCACCTTGCTCCCTTTCTAGAACCATGATAGTTTATAAGGTTTAGGATATTTTTCAATTGTCAGGTTCAGCTTCATGATTGCCTCCTAAGAGATGACATTCTCGCAGCTACCTCCATTGATGATGATCTTGCATATCTTTTTTTCAATGGTGTAACTAGTGTGGAAGATATTGATCCGCCTCTAATCTTCTTTTTTTGGGGAGCAAGCAGGCTCTTTCGAAATACTAGAGGGTCTCCTCTATCCCCAAACAATAGAGAATCATCCTCTTCTTCTTCACCTCCTCTATCATAGGTAGGCTCTAGATCTTCATTGGGTATTTTATTTTCTTTTATCAATAGCTACTTCTCAGGCCATCCAGTAGGCTTCTTACACTCGCTCCGTATGTCCCATCTTGCCATAGTTGTAGCACCGTAGAGTAGAAAACCTAGTCGGGGCTGATTTTGAGGACCTTGCATCAACAACACTATGAACAAAAGGGGTAGAAGCTGTATTGCACCATATGTCCCTCTAATTCTCCAATGCTTGGTTACTCCATAGGGGAGGATCTGACCTAAGTATAGGCCTGCGTTGTTGTTGCTTCACAACAACTACAGTATGATGGTAAGCTTCTTTAACCATCTATAGGAAGTGGAGCCTCAAGGTATTTTGGATCTACTACCTTAGTCCATCAAGTACCTTGCAACCATCTATTCTTCACTCGCTATTAAGTTATTTCTAGTAACCAGTTGGTAAAACTCCTTTGTATATTCATCCATGGACCTGGGCCTTGCCAGAGGTTTTGCAGGTGCTAATGTAGAGACTATGTATAGTTGAAGGGCAAGAATTACTCTCCCAATGCTTTCTTCATCTTTTTCCAGTTCTTGATCTTTAGCTTGTCTTTGCACTCCTTGCTCTTCTTTAGCTGTTGCCGCCAGGCAAAAGTCTATCCCATCAACTTGAGGATGATAAACTTCATCTTCTTATCATCAGGCACTTCTTTATATTTGAAGATGTACTTGATTTGATTCAACCAATTGAGGAATACTTTTGTTTGTAGACTATCCGAATACTCAAACAGATCTACTATGATGGTATCATACCAATAGGTTGGTTACTTGAACGAATTGCCTCAACCTTCATACTGGCGAATGGGAATATTCTTATGGAAGGGGTTCTTGAAATCTAAAGCTTCTCCATCAGATTTGTAGTCTTGTGGTTCTATCTCAGATCTTGCATCCCGATTTTGCATCTGTGCAAAATGCACAGTCACTTTCGTCACCTATCTTCAAATCTTCATACTCTATCATTAGATACTGCTCCCACTGTGTAATTTCTTCAAGAGCCACTATTGTCTGGGCTGTAGTTTGGTTCCACTTGTAGCCATCAGCACCACCCCGCTCAAGGATTAGTTGGGCTCTGATATCAACTGACACAGCCTAGGCCACATTTTGATGGGAAAGAAAAAGAAGATGCATGAAACAAGAAAATAGAAAAAGAAAGAAGAAACTCTCTTTTAATTTTTTTTATTCAATAATAGAAAAAATAAACTGATTATAGTATTGGCTAAAAGGCTCATATTTATAGAGAAAAAGTACTAACTTAACGCCTAATTCATCTAAAACAAAATAGAAAAATAATTTAGACTTCCAATTCATCTAAGATTCTTTAGCTCCTATTGACCTATTAAATGATAGAATCTCATCCCAAAACTAATCATGATGCATAGTAGTCAGACTCGTAGAGCATGAAAAGAGCTTTTTGAATTGGGATCTTATAAGTAAATTTGATTCCAGATAAGAGGGTTATGCTCGTTTTAGTATAGCAAGATCAAAATCAAGCAAAATCAGTTTGATTTCGTCTTGTCGGGCTCGGTTCACCATATCAAGATAATTATTTATCAAGACATCTCTATTCCATAGTTAGGTAGGCTGCATTAAGGCTTTGTTTGAAATTATTGTTAACAATAGAATTTTTGGAGCTTTTAGAAGTAGAGTTTTCAAAAATAATTTTTGCAAAAAGCTATTTATTGTTTGGTAACTATATTTCTCAAATATTGTATAACTTTAATATTTGATTGGTAACCAAAATGAGAAAGCATTTTTTATATGATAAAATTAGGATAGTGCATAGTATTATATAGTAGAGTATAAATCAATATAATATTATATATTATTATGTATTAATATTATTGTAATATGATGTAATACAATATTGAATATTATAGTATAATAATATAGCATAATATGATATGATATATGATATAATGTAATATAATATACTGATATAATATAATAATGTATTATTGCTTTTGGTAAAGAACACAATTTTATTGCACTACCAAGAGAATGTTCACAAAATACAGCATATATAGGACTTCTGAATAAGTGATACAAAAGTTAAACAAACAGTGAAGAGGAAGCGGAGACACAAATAATGACATTAGAATCAAAATAATAACACCCAATAGTCTACCAAAGCTCAAAATTGGGTTTATACAACAGTAAGCTTATAGACTGATCTTGAGAGATTACAAGCAAACAGAATGGATGATAAAGAAAGAGCCATAGGTGGAGATGTTGAAGAAGTAACAAACCAGTGTGTGGATAATACGGAGACAAGATGACCCCGAAAGTGAAAGCGCCAGATTGGAACCAGCCGCAATGAATATAGGGTGGGCTAACGGACCAACAAAAAGTAGCAGCAGTAGTATATTTACTGGATTAAAAGAACTGATGCACATTAATATTGATATGAAGATGAATAGAAAACCGCAGTAACACAGAGAACCCCAACGCTGATGTTGTTAACAACCAAGGAACAAAGTATTGAAAATAATCCCTTCATTATTTGGGAACTTATGAACAAGTAACGTACCCAGTGAAGAAAATCAAGCAGAACTGCCTGTGCTCCAGAAGTCACATAATCAGATAAGAACATTGGAATGACAGCTGAATTTAGTATAAGAGAAATCAGAAAACACCATATATCAGCAGGAAGCCATAGCAACATAATGGTAATAGAATTATAATGAAGACACCAATATAAGATACTGATAAATATATGAGAACATAAAAATGCGGACCTGACTTCACGATGTCCACTGAGCCTTAAGGTGTATCCCAAGAAGAAACACAACAAGCAAAGCTAAGCATCAACCAAGAAAGTACACACACATTGAGTACCAAATGGCAGCCAAGCTTGAATACGATACACCCCTACTTGGAATTTCAAGAATGGCAAACTATTGCGACTGAATGACATGGATGAAACGATAACCAACCGTAGTAGTATGCCGGGATTATAGACAGTAGTTCAATAAAAAAGAGAAGCAATAGCATGACACAGTGCTTTGATAGCAGCAGAAGAGATGCAACATAGAAGAATTCAGCAGAGCCCCCATGGTGTAGCATTATTTGTATAGTAGCTTTAGAACACCGCATAGCAGCATCAACAGTAGCATAAAAAGGCGGCGACCCTGGCTTAAAATATTTTGTTTTGGATTGTCGAGGAGCCCCAATGTTACAATGGGATATTTATAAGTGGCTCCTCGTTACTGGTAAGATGGGCACCGCGACTATTTTTGGATACTTGTCCTTTGTCATGTGGCCCACTACTACCATACGTGATAAGTAGCGCTATCCCTCCTCTTACGTCATAGGTTGTGAGAAACTAGGTGCAGCTACCCTACTTCAATATTATGAATGGCCAGAAGATGGGTGTGAGGACCCTCACTGGATTCTTCTACACTAAGATCTCATCATAAGCCAAAAACTCTCACTGCCTTGGGTCTATATTACATTCATTCGGCCTGCACCTTGGTTTTTCAATCTGCACCTCCCTTGCTGTGTAAGCCTTAGATTGCAATCAATTTGAACATGGTACAAATAATACCCCTCACATCTTATCAGTCGATGGTTAAGATGGGATACATCAAACATGATATCCATTGGCCTAATCTTCGACCTGGGTGTCATTTAACTTGGCTAATTTTAAAACTATGGTGAATCTAATAGAGGTGAGATTTAAACTTGAGTAGAAGGTAGAAACCATGGATGATTTGATGAAGGTAAGAACCATTATTGTATTTCCCCCCGGTTTATCAGTACAGAGGATTGGGCATGCATGGTTGTTAATGAAAAGGATGTGGTGGTATCCTCGGAAGTAGATTCCATCCAATCCTTGAAATAGTAGGCTACACTACAAGTTAGTGGAACTGTTGTTCTCCATCCATTGCTACTAGGAGATATTAGCCCAAGCAAAATTAGCAGGTGTCTGCAGATTCCAACATGCCTCCTAACAACCATTTGTAAATTAAGATGGCTGAAGCCCATCTCGGGCTCGAAGATTGGCCTAATATTAATTGAAACCTTGTTAACGGCCGGTATGATCCAATCTACTCTAGCATTTATCCACAGGACCTGTTTGCCTCAACCTGTGGATTTTGATAGCTTCATAACATAGTCTTCGGTCTAATTTTCCTGATAGATCGAAATCCTAAATTTGAGTTCCTTGAAGACCTCGATATTGCTATGCAAAGATTTATAGACTGATTCATCTATCATAAAAATAGGATTGACTAATTCCACGATAGTATATACTAGAACATGCTAAGGCTTACAATATCAGCTTTCGATAACAAAAATAAATTTATCAACCTATTCCAACATCAACACTAAAAATGCTGCATATCATTCCAAGTGTTTTCTTACCACATCGGCCATTTTCTCTATAGCTTCTACCTTGATTTTGTTTCTCAATGGCATGATAGCAGCTATGCAAGGTCCCAATGATAAGGTTCCTCTTGCACCATTTGAGAGGACAGGAATTTCAAAGAACTTGTTGGCATAAGTCCAATGATGAAGGTAGATAGCTGAATGGATGTATCACTAATGTTAGATTGACCTGAAAGATAGCGACTGAAAGAGTAATAAAGAGTAGTATAAATCTAGATGCCTTGACCTTCAAGGATTTTTTACCACAATCATACCATCATTTAAAAGAGATGGATCTAGATGGGATACTAATATAGTACTAGACTATGGTACTAAATATTCTAAATTACAGCTACTAGGATAGGAACTACTGATAAATTAAGAATTAAAATAAAATAAAATATATTGATTTAGATTACCAAAGAGGTTCAATATTATAATCTAATATTTTTAATTAGCTCTGTGTAGGATTTGGTGTGGTGCTCTCAAGCCTTGGGAGGCCACAAGAGGAGTTAGAGTGATGACTCCGGGAGACTAGAACAGGAGTGGTCCTAGAATTAGGATAGGAGTTATCCTAAGGTGGAGGTAGTGTACAGCCCTCCACGGGCTTGAGGTCTAGGTGTAGAGGACCTTAAGGGGCTTGGTTGATGCTTCGAATACCTGAAATATAAGATGGAGTAAGGAATCAAAGCCAAGGCATCAAAACTATAGAGAAGGCAATTTCTGCAAGTTAGTTGGCTCAGTCTCAACCTAGGCAGCTAAGTCTCAGTGGACGGTCTAAATAAAAAGATGCACATTCGAGACTATAGGCACAGCACACAATTGGACCGATTCAGTGCCAGACTAAGCCGACACAGTCTTAGGTTAGCTAGCTCAGTGCTGAGACTAAGATGGCTCAGTGCGTGGGCAGAGACATACAGAAGATCGATTTGGGGTTAGGATCTGAGTTGATCCTAGGAGTCTTAAGGCTTGGTTTGAGAGGTCATAAGAGGGTTAACTCATGTATGGATCAGGTTTAGATCCAGAGGATGAAAGCATGAGAGATAAGGATGTACATGAGCTCGGTGAGTGCTTTCATGTATTGAATTAGCCTAGGAGAGTTTTTTAACTGGAATTTGAGTTTATTAGGATTCATGCGGTATAACAAAAATTTTAGGATATATAAATCTAGGTATTATAACTTTTATAATAGAGTAAAATATAATTAAGCTTTTCTTTCTAACTTTTTTCTCCCTTCTCTTTGGTTCCAATGCCAAAACCCTAGGCACCATCCCCTTCTCTCTTCTTTCTTAGATCTTCTTCATGTTACTGGATTAACATCTAGGTTCATGCAAGAGATCGGATCTATGGCTGTGGTTTTGAGTAGTCATAGGAACAACAATTGATATCAGAGCTATCGATTGTTACCAATAATTTGGTATCAGAGCCAGGTTGTATTAAAAAATGTGTTCCAAAGCCAATTATCAGCCTGTTGATGGTTGAGCTACATTATATCTGTAATTAATTAATTAATAAATAAAATATATTTTTGATATTTTTCATCATAAAGTATTTATCTTCTAATGAACTCCATTATTGTGATGAAGTTCTTAGGACTATTTAGCTTTGATAAAGAGAGTATTTATCGATTAGTTCTTAAATCTGTTCACGACCAAATGATAGATTGTTAATTAGGATGACAGCATTTATCAAGCATAGAACGCTGTATGCCATATGGGTTGGTTGTTCTCTTAACTAAGGAGTATGAAGACACTGGTATGGCATACAGGTGAGATATATGGGTACATCATTATTGAACATGACCAATTTCAGAGCATGCTGTCGAGAATGTCTCTGATGGGATATAGGTATAAGTGTTCCTTAGACTTGAGATCACCTCAGTGACTTACAAGCAATTCACTGTACTTTGGTACCGAACTAACTAAATTTCTAATTCAGTAATGGAAGGCTTCTGGGCATAGTCCAGTACTTGCAAAGTCGATGTGTGATCAAGATGGAATTGACCATTCCAAGAGTTGAAGAAGAATGTATCACTGTATTTCAATATAGCAAAATCTTGGTCAGAATAATCCATCAGATGGATTTGATATTTTAAAATACAATGTGGACAACCTAATTAGAGTTGATAGTTGAATTCTGAGGTATCCTACGAGCATTATGGTCAAGGGGATGAATTATATGAAAAATATATCTGCATGGGTTCTAAGGATATTGTTCTACACATTTGACCTATCCGACCGTAGGATACCATTGCTAAATGGTTACTTTGATTGACACAAGAATCTGTTCTTATACTACCGTCTTAGGTTTGGATCTATGAGGTCACACATATCAGAGTTTATGATCCGATCAGATGGTTGATCAATGATTAAGAATTATTTTAGGATTTACAATTGATGTTTAATCTAGTGCAAGCATTGTAAGAGGATCAATTAGCAATTTGATTGCTAATTAGCTTAATTTGATTAAGCTAAAGAACTAATATTAAGTCTAATTAAATATAACTTAATTAGATTTAGTTTGAGCTTGATTGGATCAAGTTCAATTGGCTTATTGGATAAGCTAAGTACAAGAAAGAACTAGTCCTAGTTCAATTAGGACTTGGGTCAACTCAATTTCTAATCTAATTAAAAATTAAATTAAAATTAAATTAAATTTAATCTAATTTAATTATATTTTTAATTATATTAAGATCTATTTTAATTAGGTTAAATAAATTTTTATTTTATTTGGTCCAAAGATCAAGTTGGACCAAGTCAAATTGAAAGTCCTAGTGAGACTAGGACTTGTATCAACCCAATCTCTAATTTAATTAAAAATTAAATAAAAATTAAATTAAATTAAATTTGATTTAATTAAGATCTTGGTTGAACTAAGATCTATTCTAATTAGATTATAATAAATCTAATTTAATTTAATTAAAAGATTTTATTTGACAAAGTCAAATTGGAAGTCCTAGCATGACTAGGACTTCCCTCCTTGCGCCATCTTAGCCCCAACACCCCTCCCACTCCTCTTTTTTAGGATTTTTTCATGGAAAATTCTCTCCCAGGCCCTCTCATGCACACTCTTCTCTTCCTCTCCTATTTACTTGGGAATTAGTTAAGGACCAAGTCAGTAGATGGAAAGTTGTTATGGTATTGGACTCTATATGATAGAATTCCAACAAACATCGACTCTTCCCTTGTGTACCATCCCCACCTTGATTTCTTCTCTGATTTCCATGATAAAAAGAGAAGTTTTTGTGTTCTCTTTTATGGTGGTCCATGGCATGGGATGAGGAGGGGGCGCCCAAGTATTGGGTGCCCAAACAACTTGCCATATATGGTCCTGCCTTGTCTAAAAATTTGACCTAGACAAGGCTCTTCCATAACTTATTATTTAAAATAAATTTTTACTTAAATTTTTCATAGAACATAGACCTTTGAGAGAAGATTTGGATGTGTGAAAATCAGAGAAAAAGATTCTTGGGTGTCAAGATTCAATAGACACAAAACTAGGTGTCTAGGTGAGAACAAAGAGAAGAAGAAGAGGATCTTCTTCTAGTGTGTTCATCATCTTCCTTCCTTCTTCCTTGGGTTTTCTGAGAGAGTCTCAGATCTAAAATCTCTTCTCCATCTTCTTCTCTTTAGAAGAATTTAAATCTAGAAGAAAGAGGCACCTGATCGACCATCGAAGAAAGATCAATACAGTACTAGCATATTGTGCTGATTTTCTGTATCAAAATTTCTAATCGTGCTCGTGGGCTTGTGTGGATGGCTCCTAGAGGTCGGATGTATGTGCAACTCGCAACTTCATCCTCAAATCCAGATCAGCAAGTTAGAATGTCTAACTTGCACAGGTAATAGATATGATCTATTAGTTTCATAGCTGCATTAGATGTAGTATTGTAACATATTGATGAGATCAACATATTAATCTTTTTTTATTTTTAATTTTTAATTTAATATCATACCTTAATCATGTAATAAATCTTAGATCTAGGATATTTTTATATTTATTTAAATAAATATTTAATTTATTTAAGTCTTTTGCTGCATGATCTTGAAAAAGTTTCAAGATCTACCCATGAAATCCTAGATTTGGTTCCTTCAGGTTGAGAATGAAGAAGGAAGAAAATCAGATTTTAGTAGAGATCAGCAGCGAGGTTTAGATCTAAAGCATTTCTCCAGGCTTTGTGAGGAAGTGATATAAGGGCTACTGTCCAGCATCTCTAGTCAAGATAATTTTTTAGATCTATCTATTAGCTATTTTTGATTTGATTTGATCATGGAGAATAGCGGACTGGAGATAGGTTTAGAGAAGTTTGATGGTAAAGAAAGTTTCACGATGTAGAAGGTTAGGATGAAAGATCTACTAATTCAAATGAGGTTAGATTCAGTCTTGGAGGATAGGTCGAAAGAGATGACAGACAAGGAGTGAAAGTTCTTAAAGAAAAGGACATGTCACAATTAGGGCTTGTTTGGTGGATAAGGTTTTGTATGGCGTGTTGGAGAAGAAGACATGCAAGAGTTTATGATCGAGGTTACATCAGTTGTACATGAAAAAGAATATGTACAATAAGTTGATGTTGAAAAAATAACTATACAGCCTTTCGATGGAAGAGGACAAGGAAGTTGCGGGACATATTCAGCAGTTCGATCGGATGAATATGGACTTGCTCAATATAGGGATGGATTTTAAAGAGGTAAAAGTTTATTGCTACTATGTTCACTAACCGAAAGCTTCGATCCGTTGGTGATTATGCTACTGTATGGTAAGGAGACATTGGTGTATGAGGAAATTGTATTAGTGCTAAGGTCCAACGAGCAGTAAGAATGAATGATGAAGAGGAAAGTCTTCTAAAAGAATCTCATGGTTTTAGAAAAACCTAGGAAAAAAAAGAAGAAGAGCATGTAGAGGAGCAGCAAGGGATCTAAGAGATGCTTCAAGTATAGTAAAGCAAGACACTTTAAGCAAGAACGTCCATTTTGAAAGAAGTGCAAGGAAGGAAAAAAGTCAGATTTCATTAGTTTAGTTACTGAAAGTGAAGAGTCGGATGAGCTTTTTGTTGAAAAATATATCTCAAAGCCAATCGTCATCCTGTTGATGGTTGAACTACTTTATAATTATAATTAATTTATTAATAAATAAATAAAATATTTTAGCATTTTCATCATCAAGTCTATATCTTCTAATAAACTCCATTATTGTAATGAAGTCTTTAGGACTACTTAGTTTCGATAAAAAGAGGATTTATCGATTAGTCCTTAAACTATTCACGATCAAATGATATGTTGTTAACTAGGATGATAGTGTTTATCGAGCATAGATCATTGTGTGCCATATAGATTGATTGTCCTCTTAATCAAGAAGTATAGAGATACTGGTATGGCATATAAATAAGATATAAGGGTACATCGTCATTGAACCTGACCAACTCTAGAGCATTCTATTATCAAGAATTGCTCTAATGAGATATATGTATAAGTATCCCTTAGACCTGAGATCACCATAGTAGCTTACAAGCAACTCACTATGCTTTAGTATTGGACTAACTAAATTTTTAATTTAATAATAGAAGATTTCTAGGCATAGTCAAGTACTTACAAAGTTGGTGAGTGATCAAAATGGGATTGACCACTCCAAGAGTTGGAGAGATTGCATCACTATATTTCAATATAGCAAAACTTTGGCCAGGATAATTCATGAGATGGATTTGATATTTTAAAATGCAATGTGGATGACCTAATCAGGTTGATAGTTAAATTCTAAGGTATCCTACGAGCATTTTGGTCAAGAGGATGAATTATATGAAAACTATATCCACATAGGTTCTAAGGATATTGTTCTACATATTTGACCTATTCATCCATCGGATACCATTGCTAGATGATCACTTTGATTGGTATAAAAATTTATTTCTATGCTACTAACTTAGGTTCGAATCTATGGGATCATACACAGAAGAGTTCTCGATCTGATCGGATGGTTGATCGACGATTAGGAATCGTTCTAGGGTTAAACAATCAATACGATTGAGGTTTAACCTAGTATAAGTATTACAGAAGGATTGATTAGCAATTAAATTATTATTTAACTTAATTTGATTAAGTCAAAAGGGTTGAGATTAAATTTAATTAAATATGATTTAATTGGTTTTGGTTTGGGTTCGATTGGATCAAGTTCAATTGATTTATTGGATGAGCCAATTGCAAGAAAGAACTAGTCCTACTTCAATTAGGACATGTATTAATTCAATCCCTAATTTGATTAGAAATTAAATCAAAATTAAATCTAATTTAATTAAGATCTTGGTTGGACTAATTTTGATTTAATTTGGTTCAAGAAACCATATTTGACCAAATCAAAATAGGAATCTTAGTATGACTAGGATTCTCTAACCTTGCGCCACCTTAGTCCCAACACCCCCCACGCCCTTCTTGGAATTTTTGTGCATGGAAACTTCTCTCCTCAGGCTCTTCATGCATGCCCCATCTCTCCCTCTTCTTCTTATATGGCAAGTAGTTGTGGACCAAATCAAATAAGGCTAGTTATTTTGAATTCAAACTCTATTTGATAGAGTTTGTTGCAATCAAAACAACTATCCTTTTGTGCCACCAACCCACCTAATTTTTTTTTGGGATTTTTGTAGCTTTTATGAGAGTTTTTGTGCACCCATTCTTGATGGTCCATGACTGGAAAGAATGAGAGGGCATCCAAGAGTTGGATGCCACTAGCCTTGCCTTAATTAGACATTCCTTGCTAGGTATTTGACCTAGACAAGGATTGTTCCATATCTCTATAAATAAGTGGATTCTTGCCCTAATTATTTTAGAGATTCCATATCTGAGAGAAGGATTTTGGGGCATGGGAAAATCTAGGAGACAAAGGCTTGGAGCATGAGACTTTATAGAGACACAATCTCTCGTGTCTTGGTGAGAGAAACAAGGAAGAAGAAGGGACTTCTTCCAAGATTTTTTTCTTTAGATTTTTTCTCTATTTTTTTGTGAGTTTTGAGAGATATCTCTGATTCACAAGTCTTCTTCCTTCCTTATAAAAGTTGGAGAGTTTAAGTTATGAAAAAGAAAGATCTAGATCAACTATCGAAGAAAGATCAGCACAGTACTAGCATACTGTGCTGATTTTTAGCCTTCGAATTTTTGATCAACGATCGAAAGCTTATGTGGACAATCTGTAGAGGCTGAACATGTAACCAGCTCAGAGCCTCAATATTAGTCCTAGATCAGTGAACTAGAAAGTCAAACTTGCAAAGGTAAGGATGATATGATCTTCCTTTTTCATACCTAGATCTGATCTAGAGTTGTTCTATTGTTGATATGATCAACATGAAGTTTTCTAATCTTTTAATTTCTGATTTAATATCATATTTTAATCATATAATAGGATCCAAGATCTAAGATTTTTTTTTATATTTTTATGAATTAATATGATTAATTCATGTCTTTTACTGCATAGATCTAAAAAGGTTTCAAAATCTAATTCTGAAATCCTAGATCTGTTTCCTACAATTGGTATCAGAGCCATGTTTCTTTATTACATGATTTAATATGCATGTTTAGATTATTTTTTTATTAGATCTAATTTATAATCTATTATTTAAATCTAAAATTAAAAAAAAAATAGATCTTACGAACCGATATAAGGTTGTCCTATTGTAAGATTTACTTTTTAAAGTGGAGAGGTTGTCCTAGTTCATGTAGATCTAATTTAAATCATAAATTTATTAGATATAATCTAGATTGATATATAATTTATTAGATTTAAATTTATTTAAATCTAAAAATAAATATTTTAGATTGTACGAACTGATTATAAGATTGTCCTGCTGTAAGGTTTATTTCTTACAGTGGAGAGGTTGTCCTAGTACATGTTGATCTAAAATCATGATCAAAAAATTTTAGATTAGATCTAAAAAATTTTATGATTTGATTAAAAATATTTTAATCTAATTTTTATTATCATAAATATGTTAGATTTGATCTAAGATAATTTATGATTGATTAGAATTAAAATAGTTTCAATTACATGAATATGTTTAGATTAGATCTAAAATAATTTCATGCCTATTTTATTTGCATATTGATTATGAATCAAACATGCAACTGATTGGTAGAATCATTTTATAAAAATATTTTATAAATATAAAAATTATTTTTGAAATGTCAAACCTCAATCCTCAGCTGAAAACTTAATTAAGAATTAAGAGTTATTTGATTAGAATCTAGGATTATGATTTGAAAATCCTAAGACACAAATCATAACACTTGGGTTAATGGATTAGTAGAAATTAGATCTATTAATTGAGTTAGACCTAAGGTTAGATTAAAGAATGGACTTAATTAAAGAATTGACTAAATTTAATCAATAGTTATCTTAGATTAGGTCAAAAATTCTCTAGATCAATTATAATAGTTATAGTTGGTCAAGTTCATATCTTTAATGAGAACCAAGATGAACTTGATTCTTAGCTACGCGGTCTAGCATGAACTATTAGGTTGATCCAATCGAAATTAATTAACCAATTGGTGTCTAAGATAAGTCTGGCAATCCAGACCAGTGATTTTTAATTGGTAGCTCACTTACCTGGCCATTTCTGATGGTGTCTAAGGTAAGCTTTGGCAGACCCTCCCACTGATCTTACTTACCTAGCCTTCTTGATGAAATTATATTTTGATCAGATCACTTGACAATTCGAGTTGACCCATGTCTGTTAGATAAATCAGTGTGATTGATTTAAATGCTCCTAGACCAACCTAATAATGATCTTTCTTAATCTGACTTGTTGAAGTCAATGAAAGGATCGTGACAAGCTGGTTTATCTGACCTCCTCTTTTCTTTAAATAAAATTAATTAAATTTTTTAAAATTATTAGATTCTTAAAAATAAAATAGTTGTGGTGATAACTAAATCATAGCCTCTCATTAAGTGGATGATAATGAGTCCATTAGTTGGATAATCATTGAAAACCCAAAGGCCTGGTGCTTATCGGTTAGTAGAATTATCATTCATAATATGACTTCTTGACCACATCTTTCTAAATAGTGGTTAGGTTTACCAACCAAAGTTGGGCTTAATCATTCATTGGTTAGATGGACTAAGTATGATCATGTTAATGGTTGGACCTAACTGGACCTTTTCAGTGAAGGTCAAAGACTACTGATTAGGGACTGAGGTAAAATTAAAATTACTAAAAATTATTTAGAAAAATAATTGATTATGAACCTATTTTTAGATGTACATGGATTGATCAATCAAAGTTGGACTTGTGTACAGTCTATGTGGATTTTAGTATCCACTAAGAAATTAGGATAATTTTTCAAATTAGAGGTAGAGGCTATCAATTTGAATAAAATAGTGAAAGAATCTTTTGATTAAAGTTTAAATCTTTAGATTTGATGAATCAATTATGATAGGGATGCGATGTTGTCATTAAGACATCGTGTTTATCAGTTTAATCCGACTTCTTAGAATAATTAAAAATATGTAGATAGCAGTGAGTCAGATCGAATCCACAGAGAAGGTAGTATTTTTAGATTTAAAATTTTTAATTTAAAAAAAAAAGTTTTAAAATTAAAAGTAAAGTCAAAAAGTAAAAATTAAAGCATGCAAAAATTTAAGCTTGGCACTAAGATCTATTAATTAGATCTTAGCATCTACTTGCAATAAAATAAAGAGCAATAATAAAAATATAAAAATTAAATTATAATAAAAATAAAAAACATGAATTTAAAAAATATAAAATAAAATTTATATTAATTAAAATTTTTAAATTTAAATATATAAAATTTAAAAAAAATAAAATAAAATAAAATAGCTTGATCTCTGATCTTGGATCGGCATGGGTGGAAAGATGGTGTAGAAGTTCAGCTTTTCTTCTCGATATTAGTTGCTTCGAAGCAGCCATTAACCCAAAACCTGGCTTCATCCTGTACCAAAGCTTCACCTTGATTGGAGATAATGAACTCTGGAGGCCTGGGGTCTTATTTATAGAGCTAGGAGGGTTGGAGAGTTTTCTTCTAGGCAATGTGGGACTAAGGAGCTCTTTCATCATCAAAATATAGAGAAATTTGAGTGAAAATTAGATTAAAAGGAGTTTTGAATGAATTTTATCACTCTGGATGAAATCTAGCCATTGATAGGAATCCAACAGATCAAAAATCATCAAAATTGGATGCGTATCGATCCAGATCAGGTCAGATTAAATTCTAGCCATTCGATTGAGTTAATCAGGAGAGAATCTAGCCATTGGATCGAGTTTTGGATGTTTTAATCAAGTTGGGAGCTTCTTGGACCATTGGATCTTCATCAACTGATTTTCTGATCATCGGATCATGCCAGATCGCTGATGGAATTCAAATCAAACCCAAAAATAACCATCACCGCCCAATCTTAACCGCAATCAACTACGACCATCCTATCACATAATTACTGCTCCCATGGACTGCATGGACCGACCATACCACACATTGCAGCCAATCAGTGCTCCTTTCATCGAGTGAAAAGACCAAAATGTCCTATAAGCTGCGATAGATTTTTTATGAACCTGGATCTAGGTCCACCATGTGTCGCACCGTGATTCACCGATGTCTGCTGAGCTGGTGGTTCATGCCTGGATCGTGGACTGGCTAATGGCTTTTGTGGCTGAGTCGACTTGGCTTGGCTTGCGAAGCCGGCTGAGCCATTTTTCTTTTTTTATTTAATTTTTTTTATCTTTATAAATTTATATCTTCTGCGTTTTAGCTCCGTTTTGCTCAAAATTTATTTTATTATGATAAAAAAAATGAGCTCTTTCTATTGATTATAAATTTAATTTTTTAATTTTTATTATTTTTAATTAATTTTTTAATTAATAAAATATGAATTTCTTAAAAATATATATATAAATTGATCATTAATTTTTAAAAATTAATATAAATTAATTAATAAATTAATATTTTTATTGGTAAATTTATGATACTTATCACACCCCCCAACTTAAGCTTTGCTCATCCTCGAGTAAAGAAAGAATTTAGTTTTAAATTTTTTTTTAACTTTAGAATTTCAAATTTTACCTAAATAGTTTTCAAAATGGCCATTGATATTCAGTAGAGCTTAAGTGAGATATATCATTGGAATATTAATACTTATTAATAAAAAAATTAAGTAAAAAATATTAAATTTTTTTATTTTTTATTTTTAATTATCCCATCTTTAGCTCTGATTTGTCTAAACTTTCATATGGGCAAGTATATTACTACTTCTGTCCTTTATTTATTAATTTTTATTTTTATATTATCTACTTTTTAACGTAAATATCATTGTTTACTTAGGCAATGAGATTCGATTACTCGGTGAAAAATCAATATTTTTTTTAAAATTTTTTAACATTGTACCACTATGGAGTTTCTTAACTCCTTAAGCTTTCTAGTTGATCCATGTAGCGAGTCTTGGGCTAATAACCGCCAAACCAGTTGATTTTAGGATATTAGGTATAGAATATCCCTCGGACTTACTAGCTCGAATCAAACAGCTATAAGTTAAGACTAGCTTTACAATAAGCTTCTTTATCCTTTCCACCTTTTGATGCGAAACTCAATGCTTACTTAGGCAAAGAAGCCCAATTACTCAGTTAGAAGTACTTGAAAACTATTTTATTAAAATAATTTTTTATATGAAAACTATTTTATTTAATCTTTTATATGAATAAATGTATAGTTATCTTACACAAGCCTATAAAAAGTAGACTTTTCTTTGATGCTAGTAGAAAAAATTAGAAATGCTCCAAGAAAATTTTTTTTATGTTCTACACTGAACTCTTTATTGAATTTTCTTAATACTTGATTCGTCAATATCTCACAGATTCTCTGATCTGTGCATCAATTTTTTTTAAAAAATACTTAGTTTAATTCGATTCTTAAGCATAATCAGGTGTCTAAATACTAAATACTAACTTTTTTGAGGACTTAAAATTTTTAAAATTTTTTCTCCCAACTTAATCGACATTATCCTCAATGAAGAAGAAAAAAATAAAGAATGTAATAAAGAAAATGAAAAAACACACCTGACTCAGTATATTTTTGGTCCAACATATGCCTTTAAAAATTTGGGCTCTTCCTCCAACTTATTCAAATTATCCTAAAAAAAATCAATTGAAAAGATAAATTAGAGTAAAAAAAACTAAATATTAGGTTGCCTTCCAACAAGCACTAAGTTTACCATCTTCAGTCAGACACAATGTAGCTTAACTATCCTGTGTCAAATATTGGATTGACAAATTTCAATGATTTTGGATTGCCAATCTTAGAAAGTTGATTTATAATCCCATTATTGATATATTCATTGTTAATTTTAGGGACATAATTTGTGATCCCATTCTTAGGCCCATATTTATTAAAAATTTCTCCTATTTGTTCTTCTAAAATGCTCATGAATAGAGTTTTTGTATTAGGAGTTAAGTTTGATTCAATGGGTGCTAGAATGATGACAAAAGGTGGTTTTAATTCTGGAGGTAAATTAATATGATATTGCTTAAACAACTCCATTGCCTCCTGATGTTTGTAAGAAGAACTGGCTTCTAGGGTTGAAGGGAACATGCTTTTAGATTTATAAGTTTTGGATAAATCATCTATTCTCTTTTCTTCTTTTTCTATCTAATTTAAACTAGAACTAGCATCAGTGCTAATTTCTAGCTCGGATTCTTCTATGTGGTTAGTTTCAGTACTAACCAGTTCCTCTAGGTGTATCCTATGTTGAACTATGAAAGGGCTTATTCCTTTAATGTCTGCCATGGTCTAGCCTATTGCTTTTCGATTTTCTCTTAAGATCGCTAATAATTCCTCCTCTTAGTTAGGATTCAGGTTTGATGCAATAATCATAGGCAAGATTTTCTCTGGACCTAAATATACATACTTGAGGTGCTCAGGAAGGGGTTTCAACTCTACTTTGGGTGCCTCTTCTTTTGATGACTTGGGTGATGGTTTAGTCATTTCTATGAATGGTTCAGTGGGAGGCTCAACAGACTCAGCACTTAAGTCTTCTCTAGTGTCAGATGTATTTACCTTATTATCCACTTATTTTTCTGATCTAAAGGAATGAATAGCATTAACTTGATTAACCTGATTCCTTGGAATGGTCTACCATTTTGATTCTTGGGGTTGGGTTCAGGTTGGCTAGGTAGCCTACCTCATTCACATTCACTTATGGTAGATGCCAGCTGACCCACTTGCATTTCTAAGTGGGCTATGGCTTGAGAATTTGAATTCAGAATTTGGCTCATGGTTTGCATGAAATTGCTTAAGATAGCATTGGTGTCAGCATTAGATTTAGCTAGGATTTTCAGACTTTTCTCTAAAGAACTAAGTTTCTTTTTATTAATATTAAAGCTTGGTGGTGGCAGGGTGTTTATTATAGGATTAGGCCTTGGGTTCTACTGATTGAAACTTGGATCGCCTACATTTAGATTTTGTAATCATGAAAAATTTGGATGATAACTCCAACCTGGATTGTAAGTGGGTGCATAGGGATTGTTCAACAGTCTCTGATATGTAGCATTCACTTGTACACATCCATTATCTAATTGGTTCATTGGGAGGGGACATTCCTCAAGGACATGGTTTGGTGCATTGCACCCGTTACACATGGGTGCAGACACTTGATTTACACTGGCTAGTCTCTGAAGTTCTAAGGCCTCTAACCTACGTATCAAAGTTATAATTTTGGCTTCTGTAGCTAGAAAGATTTGAATTTGGTAAATTCTACCTCTTGAAGGTGTGGATGTTTTTGGTTCCCTAGTTGCTTTTCATTGTAAACTTTTCTCGGCTAGGTCTTCTAAAAATTATCAGGCTTCATTTGATTCTTTGTACATAAATTATCCCTGGCACATAGACTCTAGCATTGTTCAAAAATTTGAATCTAACCCTTCATAAATTATTTGGCATAGCCTTCAAGTTTCTATTCCATGGTGTGGGCATTGGGTCAAAAGGTTCTTGAATCGATCGAAGTATTTTCAAAATGATTCACTAGCTAGTTGATAGAATTGATTTATTTCATTTCTAATTCTAGCTATTTTATGATGAGGAAAATATTTTTTTAAGAATATTCTCACAAAGCCCTCCTAGGTCATGATAGATTGATTTGGAAGATTATAAAGCCACTTTTTGGTATTATCCTTAAGGGTAAGATTGATTAATCTCAGTTTAATTTCGTTCTTTGACAATTGTTGTAGTTTCATGGTTGCACAAACCTCTTCAAATTTCCTAATGAATATATATGCATCCTCTATTCTCGTGAATTTTGGAAGCATGTTAATGATTTGAGGTTTAATTTTAAAGTTGTTTGCTATGGGTTGGGGCAACCTGATGTAAGAGGATTGGATAGAACCAACTAGATAACATAAGTCCTTAAGGATTTGAGGCTGAGGCTGATTTGCTGAATTCATTGTGGATGTTGAGGTTGTAGGATTTGAAATAGGAACTAAATCCGTTTTGACTAGTTGACCTGAAATCCTTCTCCACATGGATGTTGGAGAATTCACTATATTCTTAATGTCCTCAATTATTTTATTTTATTTTATTTTATTTTTTGAAGAAAAGGAATAAAAGTTCTAAAGAAGAGGTCCTAAGGAGTCCTAGAACTAAGAAGAGAAAGAAGAATTAGGTTTAATTTGGTTTGATGTTGGTTAGTAATCAAGTTGGTCAATCAATTCTGACTAAGGGTTATCCTAAATCTAGATAGCTCCTAACTGTTAAGGTCACCTTCGAGCCCTCCAAGAATAGGATCAGCCAATCAACTAGTCAGGTAAGTGTAAGATCAGTGGGAGTCCCTCCATTGCTTGCCTTAGATACCAATTGTGCTTAGCCAAGTAAGCTAATGGAATTAATTAAAAACCACCTTCCTTCGGATCCAGTTATCTCTGAACCACTTTTCTAGACATCAGTCAAATTGACTAACCCTAATTTGGTTCAATTCTTAGGATTTCTTGTTCTATTGAGCTTGAGTTCCTAGAGCTGATGTCTAATTGATTTTAAAATTAAAGGCTTAGATCAATGCAGGATGTTGGTTGGTTGTTTGTGAGCTAAGGAAGGGTGATCAAATCCCCATCTTATCTTATTTAATTGGGTATTGCCCTTAATTTGGTTTAATATGAATATGCATGAAAAATTTCAATCAAAGGATTCTATATAATTTAAACTAGATGCATGCAACTAATTGAATTCTAAAATGCTTACCTTGCCTCCAACAATCATCAGAAAAAAAAAAAAAAAAAAAAAAAAACTAATATGATGCATGCTCTAAATAGTTAGGATTTCTAATCCTATCATGAAGCTTATAATTAGGTTTAAATATTTTTTTTAATTAATTTGAAAATAAAATAATAAAATAAATAAAAAGGAAAGAAGCTCGGGTTATGATTGATCTCACCAAAAATAGATGCTTTCTTTTTTTTCCTTCTTTTTTTTCTATAAAATAAATAAATAAAAAATTAGTAAGCAATATTTAAAAAAAATTATAATTAATTTATAAAAAAATTAAAGAAATCAAAAAAATAGCATCTATTCCTTCCCCAATAATGGTGCCAAAAACTTGATAGGGATGCGATGTTGTCATTAAGACACCATGTTTATCAGTTTAATCCGACTTCTTAAAATAATTAAAAATATATAGATAGCAGTGAGTTGGATCGAATCCATAGAAAAGATAATATTTTTAGATTTAAAATCTTTGATTTTTGAAAAGAAAAAGAAAAGAAAAGAGTTTTGAAATTAAAAATGAAGTCGGAAAGTGAAAATTAAAGGATGTAGAAATTTAAACTTGGTACTAAGATCTACTAGTTAGATCTTAGCATCTACTTGCAATAAAATAAAGAGCAATAATTAAAATATAAAAATTAAATTATAATAAAAATAAAGAGCATGAATTTAAAGAACATAAAATAAAATTTATATTAATTAAAATTTTAAAATTTAAATATATAAAATTTAAAATAAAATAAAATAAAATAGTCTGATCTCTGATCTTGGATCTGCATGGGTGGAAAGATAGTGTAGAAGTCCAGCTTTTTTTCTCAGCTTCAGTTGCCTTGAAGCAGCCATTAACCCAGAGCCTGGCTTCACCCTATACCAAAGCTTCACCTTGATCGGAGATAATAAACTCTGGAGGCGTGGGGTCTTATTTATAGAGCTAAGAGGGCTAGAGAGTTTTCTTCTAGGCAATGTGGGACTAAGGAGCTCTTTCATCATCAAAATATGGAAAAATTTGAGTGAAAATTAGATTAAAAGGAGTTCTGAATGAATTTTGTTGCTCTAAATGAAATTTGGCCATTGATAGGAATCCAATGGATCAAAAATCATCAAAATTGGATGCATATCGGCCCAGATAAGATCGGATTAAATTCTGGCCATCTGATTGAGTTAATCAGAAGAGAATCTGACCATCGAATCAAGTTCTAGATGTTTTAATTAAGTCGGGAGCTTTCTGGACTGTTGGATCTTCACTGACTGATTTTTTGGCCATCGGATCGTGCCAGATCGCTGATGGAATTCGAATCAAACTCAGAAATAACCACCACCGTCCGATCTTGATCGCAATCAACCACAGCCGTTCGATCATGCAATTACTATTTTTATGGATCGTGTGATCGATCGTACCATACACCATAGCCAATCAACGCTCCTGTCGTCGAGTGAAAAGACCAAAATGCCTTATGAGTCGTGATAGATTTTCTATGAACCTGAATCTAGGTCCACCACATGTCGCACCATGATTCGTCGGTGTCTGCTGAGCTAGCTGTCCATGCCTGGATCGTGGATCAGCTAACGACTTCCATGGCTGAGTCAGCTTGGTGGCTTGGCTTGTGGAGCCGATTGAGCCATTTTTCTTTTTTTTTATTTAATTTTTTTTTATCTTTAGAAATTTATATCCTCTCCATTTTAGCTTCATTTTATTTGAAACTTATTTCATTATGATCAAAAAAATGAGCTCTTTTCATTAATTATAAAATTTAATTTTTTAATTTTTATTATTTTTTAATTAATTTTTTAATTAATAAAAATATGAATTTCTCAAAAATATATATAAATTGATCATTATTTTTTAAAAATTAATATAAATTAATTAATAAATTAATAATTTTATTGATAAATTTATGGTACTTATCACAACGAATTATATTTTGATTTTTCTATGTGCAGATATGGTCACTTTTTTTTCGCTCCGATCATTGTTAGATAATGATAAATTGGTGAAATCCAAATTTAGTAACTGATACTGTAAGTTAAAAATTATCTTGGAGCATGAACGAATCTTATATATGTTGACAGATCCAGCACTTGAGGAGCCAGCTGTAAATGCACGTTAATCATTTAGAGATACTTACCAAAAGTGACTCAATGACTAAACCACAGTATGCTCTCTAATGCTGGTAGCTACGAGCAACGAGTTCAGTCGCAGGTTCAAGACAGCTCAGTCAAAAGACATGCTTCAAGTATTGAAGGAGTCTTTTAGCACGCTCGATGACGTTGAGAGGCATAAGACTAGTTGTGCCATCTTTAATGCAAAGATGAGGGACTGAGCTTCAGTCACTGATCATATACTGTACATGATCGAGCTGATGGAGTGTTTGAGCAAGCTTGGCTTTTTCTTGCATGAGCAGCTGAAAAAAAATGCAATACTGAACTCACTGCCCAAGTCTTATCTCCCATTCCTCACTTATTATAGAATGACGAAGCCTGAAGTTAACTACCATGGGTTACTGGGGTTACTTTAGAACTTTGAGAAGGATCACCAGCTCCATAAGAAGTTGGTGAACTTAGTGGAAGGTTCATCTTTTAGTTCTCGATCCTTTAAGAAAGGAAAGAAGAATAAAAAGAAGAAGTCCAAGAAGGTGCAAGTTCAGGCTGAGACATCTATGCAGGATCAGACCAAGAAGATAAAGTCCGATAAGAATCAAGTTGAATGCTTCTTCTGCAATAAGCGGGGGTACTGAAAGAGAAACTATTCTTAGTACATTGCCTTCTTAGATCCAAATAGGCCGAGAAAGAAGCAAGCTGTTGCTGGATAAGGTATTTATATGATAACTCCTTACAATTTCTCTATCTATGATATTACTAACTGAGTATTAGATATTGGTAGCCCTTACCATATTTACAATTTATTACAGGAGTTATAGGTCAATAGGAGATTCGAGCAAGGCGAGAGGTTCCTAAACGTTGGAGATGGAAGATCAATTTCAATTTTAGCATTAGAAATCTTATAGCTTGTATTTGAGTTTCGTACTATTATTCTTAATGATTGTCATTTTTGTCCTAGTTTCTTTTTGAATATTATTTCTATAGGCCTTTTAGCCAAAGACAATTATGAGATTTCAATAAATAAAGAATTTTGTAATGTCATTATGAATGGTATTACTATATTTTCTATATATTTGAATAATGGTATATACATGCTATCACAATCTATTAGTATAGTCTATTCTACTGGGAAGCATCCTAGATTAGATGATGTGTCTAATATCTACTTATGATACTATAGGCTAGGTCATATCAATAAGAATAGGATAAACAGGTTGACTCAAGAGAAAATCCTCGAAGTCAATGATTGTGAATCACTTCCAACCTGTGAGTCTTGTTTACTTATAAAAATGATCAAGTTATCTTTTACTGAAAAAGATGAAAGAGCCACTGAGCTTTTAGGTCTAGTACATACTGATGAATGTGGACCTATGAGCACTAGTACCAAAGATGGATATCTCTACTTCATTACTTTCACAGATGATCTATCCAGGTATGAATATGTATATCTAATGAAACATAAGTTGGATTCATTTAAAATGTTTAAACGATTCTGAAGTAAAGTAGAAAAATAAAATGAAAAGAGTATTAAAACTCTTCGGTCTGACCAAGAAAGGGAATAACTTTCTGATGAGTTTCTAATATATCTAGGAGAGAATGAGATTCTTTTCTAACGGACTCCTTCAGAAATATCATAGCATAATGGTATGTCTGAAAGGAGGAATCAGACTCTATTAGATATGGTTCAATTCATGATGAATTTTGTCAGTTTGTTGATATCCTTCTGGAGATATGAACTCGAATCGGCTTGCTATCTTTTAAATAAAGTTCCACATAAGTCTATAGTAAAAACTCCATATGATATATGGATATAGCGTAAGTCAGCACTTTCATACCTTAAAGTCTGGGGGTGCCCGACTTATGTAAAATGATTAATCATAGATAAACTTGGACCTAGGTCTGACAAGTGCTTATTTATAGGGTACCCTAAAGAAAATAAAGGATATATTTTTTACTGTGCTGATAAATAAAAAGTGTTCGTCAATCTTAAGATAATCTATTTAGAAAAGAAGTTCCTTGGTGAAGGAACTATTGCCTCTAAAATTGAACTTGATGAAGTTCAACAGGTAGAAAAATCGATACCAATAGTTGAATCTAAATCAAATTTGATTAGATCAAATTCGAAGCCCAATATATCTGTACCATTATGGCGATCCGATAGAGTACCGCATCAATTAGATAGATACTATAGTTTCTTAGCCTGGGATGGTGATTCCATCGAATTTGATGAGAACAATGAGAATCTGATCATTTATATAGATGCAATGCAGAGACCTAATTTCAGAAAATGGTTTAAGGCCATGAAATCCAAAATGGAGTCCATGAAGCTCAATGATGTATGGACATTGATTGACCCATCTGAAGGGATTAAACCCATTGGGTGTAAGCAGGTCTTCAAAAGAAAGAGGGGTATAGATGAAAAGATAAAGACTTATAAAGCCCATCTGGTTGTCAAGGAATATCGTCAGTATTATAGTATTGACTATGATGAGACATTCTTTCCTGTGGCAATGCTTAAATCCATTTGGATAATGCTTGCGATAGCTGTCCATCTAGATTATGAGATATGATAGATGGATGTAAAGATAGTTTTTCTGAATGAAGAGCTGATCGAAGAAGTGTATATGATATAACTTGAGGGGTTCACATCCATAGATGAGTTCAAGATGTGCAAGCTTTAGAGATCCATTTATTGATTGAAGTAAGCATCTCGAAGTTGGAACATGCATTTTGATAAGATGATCAAAACATATGGCTTGGTTAAAAACAAGAAGAGCCCTACATTTATAAATGGACAAATATTCTAGCAGTGATATTTCTTGTCTTGTACGTGAATGACATTCTCTTAATTGAAAATGACATTCCTGTACTACAAGAAATAAAAGTTTGATTATCATTTCAGTTCTCCATGAAGGACTTGGATGAAGCATCCTACATTCTGAGAATAAAGATGTATCGAGATAGATCTAAGAGGATGCTTAGGTTATCCTAGTCTACATATATAGAAACGATGCTGAAGAGGGTTCAGCATGAAGAATTCTAAGAAAGACTATCTTTCGATAGGCCATAGAATTTCTTTCTTTAAGAAAGATTGTCCAACAACTCCTGAAGAGAGAAAGCATACGAGTAGAGTCCCATATGCTTTGGTAGTGGGATCTATCATATACGCCATGACATATATGAGATTAGATATGGCATACTCACTAGGAGTAGTGAGTAGATACCAATCTAATTCAAGAGAGAATCACTGAAAAGTGGTGAAAGCCATTTTTAAGTATTTAAAAAATACTAAGGACTAATGATTGATTTATGGCAAGTCAGATCTAAAACTTATGAGGTTTACTGACTCCAACTTTCAATCTAACCATGATGATAGTAGAAGCATATCAGGTTATATCTTTATCCTAAATGGTGGAGCTATCTACTGGAAGAGTTCGAAGTAGCATATTATGGCAGACTCTGTTTGTGAAGTAGAGTACATCGCAGCATCAGATGTCATGAAGAAAATAGTATGGCTAAAAAAATTCATCACCGAGCTCGGAGTAGCATCCTCTCTTGATGGTCCGATCCTACTCTATTATGATAGCACTAGTGCCATTACTCAGGTGAAAAATCAAAGGCACACCAGTGGATGAACCACATACTGCACCACTTCCACCTGATCCAAGAGATCATGGATTGAGGTAATGTCGATCTTCAGAAGATTGATGAAAAGAAGAACCTAGCCAACCCCTTCACTAAAGCCCTAGCAATAAAGGAGTTTGACATATAAGTCGTGGGTATTATTTTTGAGGCAGATAATGGATTTTGGAAAAGTTTAGAAATTCTATTTAATATATTTTTAAAAATAATTAGTCCCCTAATTATTTTAGACAAGCATAGAATATTCAAATTGAAAATATTGTTAGATATATGTGCCCTAGAAGCCAGAATTGGCTGACACTTGTAATACACTTCTAGGGGCAAAATTATAATTTTGACTATAATTAATAAAATGGGTTATTTTCTATCACATATGTGTATTTAGTGTCTGTGATACATCCTTTGAGTTAATGGTAATGATAATTCATATTTTCAAGAGTTGAAAATTTAAGACATGAATAATCATTATTAACTCATAAACATGCTCCCGACCATAGGATCATCACGAGGATGGTGATTGATCCGGAAGGTTGGTGTACAATCGCTTCTCTTTAGTAGATGAGTCTTGAGTCTACGGTGTGGAGACACCGGAGCGAGAGTACAGGTACTCGTTAGAGAACGAGGGCACTGAGCGTGACCACCTCGAGTAGTCATTAGGGAAGTCTACCTTCTCGTCAATGACTGACTCGATGCTGCAGTAGTGTGTCTGGTTCTTTGACCTGAGATGCATCGGCAGTTCACCTTGAGGGTGTTATAGTTTGACTACACCATTACTCGGTCTCCTAGCCATATGGAACCCTGAGGTGTATGTTGGCTATAGCATGTTCATTGTAGGAACTGGATGCATCAAGATGGAATCTATCTACCTCGGTGGTAGAGGAGCAGCCCTATGATGATCATGAGAATCAAGTCCAGAAAGCCCATGGCCATGGTAGAGTGAAATAATAGAAAGAGTTTCTATTTAGATTTTCACATTGGACTCGAATCGAATGATTACATCATATGACAGAGACTAGGGTTTGACGAGTTCACCTTAACCCTAATCTGATCGGGGCTCAAGATAGAAGAACTTAATCACACAGGTAGCTGCACCAAGAGGTTCGCATTCAGCTCTGATGGGTTGCCACCATATACTGCTAGGTGTCACTGGTGGATTTTGGGAGCAATTAGAATGATTTAGATGATCGATCATTCTAGCTGTTCGAATCAGAAGAGTTCTGATCCATCGAAAGGAGTTTCGATGATGTCGATGATAGAGATCATGACATATCCCATTACCATACAGAACTGAACCTAACTGGGTCACACAAACAAGGGTTTGAATCTGGTGATCATCAATTGAACTGATCTAGTTCAATTGATCTGAATGAGATTCAATTAGGTTCAAGGAAATCGTGCTAGCACTCGATTGAACCTAACGTTCTTCTTTTACTATCATAAATAAGTTGTCCTGACTGAGCCAAAGGAGTTTGTGCTCAATCAGAGGCCTTCATATGGTCTGACTGGAGGTTGTCCAAGTCAGAATAGGTTGTCTTATTTGTAAGACATTACCTGCCATTTTTGGTCACCTGCCATTTCTTGTTCTTTGACTTTGGTCAAAAGTCTACCTTTGACTGGTCAAACGTTGACCATTGACCCTTTGACTTTTGACCACATGTCATGCACCTATTGGAGAGCTGGTGGGGGCCTGTCCCCCTGCCAGAACCTGGCAAGGAGAAGGGCGCACGCCAAGGGTGGCGTGAGCCCAAGTAGGAGGCGCCTAGGAGTCCTTGTTGGACAAGGACTCCACCTCCCTTTTGGATTCCAATCAGAGTTCTACTAAGAATCCAGTTTGACTGGTCTTAGGCGCCCTCTAAGGAGGAATCCAGGGGTCTCTATTCCAACCAATCAGATTTAGATCTGATTTCACAAAGGGTTGTGATTGGTTGAGAGGAAGAGGAGTTGGATCACAAGAGGTCTATAAATAAGACCCTGCGCCCAACCCTAATTCAAGTAAATGAATGCAATTAGACCCCACGCCCCAAGGCTGCCTCTCCCCTCCTTCTCCATGCCATAGTCTCTTCTCCCCTTGCTCTCCACGTCCAAAAGTGTTTTGGATTTAGGTTGGTGCGATTCAGATCAAGGAAAGGCGATCAAAAGCAAGAAGGCTGCGCTGCTGCAAAAGGACGACTGCAGATCTTCAAAAGAGTTTTGAAGATCCTCCAGATCAGATCCAGATCTGATTTTTGGAGGTGTGATAGAGAAGAAGAGGATCTCCAGATCCAACCCGAGTGGATACCGGTAGAGGCCAGGCGCTTGCGTGGCTAAGATCCAGAACCTTCCGCTGCAATCAGGATCATCTACAGGGTAATAGGATTACCCAAATCAGGTAAATTAAATTTGATTTAATTTATCTTATTTTATTTTATTTATTAAAATAATAAGAATCAGATCTGAAACATATCAAGATCTGATTGAGATCAAGAGAAAATTTTTGAAATATATCTCTTGATCTAATCAGATCTGGACGAACCTGGACCGGGAAATCAGGATTTCCCTTCAACTGGTATCAGAGCCATGGTTCTAAATTGTTTAGATCTGATTTTAATTTTATTTTAATTAGAAAATAAAGTGATTTCAGATGTCACATGAGATGTGATCAGATCTGAAATCAGAAAAAATTAAAATTAAATGATTTGGATCTAAGAACATGAAGATATGCATGACTAGTTCTAGAATAGAATAGTTCTATAGAATAGTTTTGCATGTCTTTGATTTAATCTGATTAAATCATATTTTAGATCTTCTTATTTACTATTTTTTGATATTATAAGTGTTATAATAACATCTGATAAACAGCAAATAAAAATTATTTAATTTTAAATATCATATGAGATATGATTAGATGCATGTCTAGACTAGTTGTAGAATAGTTCTACATAATTGTCTAGATTAGAATTTATTTTGATTAGATCAATTTAAATCTAATTTTTTAGATTATTATGAGATAATTTAGATCTGAAAACATGCATGATTTGATACATGAGATGTATGCAAAATATGCCTTGATTAGATCTAAATTTGTATATGAGATATATGATATAGATCTATAACTGTTTTGTAGATTTACATGTTCCTGATTAAGGCGTTCCTCTTGGCCGTCCGGTCATAAGAACGAAGAAGGGTTTAAAGGCCCTCTCTTCCCATTCGATGGGGTGTTCTTATGACGTGTAGGGGTGCTGCGTGTTCGTCCTTAATCAGAAACCCAAAACTTACTTTCTGCAAAACCCTAGATCCTGAAACCCTAGGATTTATTGTGCATATTTTGTTTATGAACCCAACTTAATTAAGAATTAAGTTTATGGAATATTAATTAGGTCTAAAATTGAGAATTTCAGATCTAAGACATATTCATAATACTGGGTTCGGGCTTGGGTAGCTCAATTAGGTCTAAGCGGTTGATCAAACCGAATCAAGAGTTGGTTAGATGGGATCAACAATGCTTAAATTGACCAGCCTAATAGGATTAAGTCTGGGTCAAGATCGAGTCACGATCAAGCAAGACCTAATTAGGCTCAGAGGTTAGAGTCTGGATTGTAGGCTAACCCAATTGGTTCTGACTCAACAATTTGGTGTCTAAGGTAAGTTTGGCACAGACGACCGACTGGTTTTTAATTGGAAGCTACTCGACCTGAATGCGTTCTTGTGCGAGTTAACGGCATATTCCTTCCACCGGTCTCACTTACCTGGCCATATCTGTTGACACAGTTCTGATCTGAGGTGGTCAATAATCCGAGCTGACCCATGCCACTAGGTTAGTCATAATTGTTATGACTAAGCCAAGTCTAGTTTAATGAGACCTGAATCAATTCTCCCTAAGAAAAGATTAAGTCCTGAGGTCTTCCACCATTGTAGACGTGCGGGCCCTTCCCGGGGTTGATTGTTCTCGGCTGGATACAGTGGCTCAGTTGCACCGGGAAGATGCAACCATGTCTATTAGGCATTGGATGCTATGGGCTGGAGGATGAGTTGGGCTCAATATTTCGGATACGGTGAGAGACCCAATTAGGAACCCAGTCTATGCAAATGGTGGGTCTGACTTAACTAAGGAGTGGATCAATATTCCGGATACGGTGAGATTCATGAATTAGAGACCAAGTTTGGGTGCACCATGATTAGAGAATCATTGAACAAGAGTTGTTCACTCATTGGCTAACCCATCACCAATAACTGTTAGGTGAGGTGATGAGTCAGTTGGTGAGACCGCACCACCCACTAGAAATCATTCAATCGTGGAGATTTTCGCATCTCTACAGAGGGAGTGTAGGGATCCGAGAAAATAGTGGGAGCTAATTTGTTTAAAAATAAAATCCCTAAACAAATTGGTCAAGTCAAAATTACAGTATCTAACTAGAATCTTTGACTCTCTACAGGAAAATGTCTGCGTCCAACCCACTGGCACGTATCCTAGACACACATAGACTGACTGGACCCAATTATAAAGATTGGCTCAGGAACTACAAAATTATTTTGGGTTCAGAGAAGTTAACACATGTTTTGGACCAGGACCCTCCCACCTTACCAGCTCGTCCATCCACTGAACAGAGAGCGTCTCTGGAAAAATGGATTGACGAAGACAATAAGGCCAGATACTACATGTTGGGCTCGATGTCTGATGAGCTCCAGCGCCAACATGAAGATATCGGGACTGCTCGCCAAATGTTGGCTCACCTGCAGGAGATGTTTGGTGAACAGAGTCGCGCAGCCAAATATCAAGTCACGAAATGACTTTTTAAGGCTAAGATGCGTGATGGGCAGTCAGTCCAAGATCACTGTCTGACAATGATCAAGGACATGGAAGAGCTTGAGAAGCTCGGTGTGAAGTTGGACTTGGACCTGCAGAACGATATTATTCTGCAATCCTTGACTGATGCATATGGGCAATTCATCATGAATTACCACATGCATAAACTTCAAAATTCCTTGGCCGAGTTGATGAATATGCTGGTTACCGCTGAGCTTTCTATGAAAGGTTCTAAAGGCTCAGTTCTTGCTATGGAACGGACTTCTTCCAAAAGAAAGTCTTATGGAAAGAAAAAGAAGTCTGTGAAAAAGCAAAAGGTGGAAGGATCAAAGAAGAAGAAGGCAGAACCGAAGAAGAAGGTCGATGGCAAAGGAAAGTGTTTCCATTGCAACAGCGACGGCCATTGGAAGCGGAACTGCCCTACTTACCTGGCCACCCTGAAGAACAAGAAGGAAGGTCCTTCTGGAGGTATGCTCGTTATTGAGTCTAACCTTACGGTTTCTTCTGCATCCAGTTGGGTGCTTGACTCTGGTTCTAGTGCTCATCTGTGCACTTCTATGCAGGGTCTTGAGGATAGCAGGAGGCTGAGGGATGGAGACATGATCCTACGCGTCGGTAATGGAGCAAGAGTTGCTGCAGTAGCCGTGGGAACATACCCTCTTGCGATTACCATCTGGTTTAGACTTAGTTTTAAAAGACTGTTATTATGTGCCTGCAGCTAGCAGGAATTTGATTTCTGTTTCATGCTTAGCACAAGAAGGTTATGTGATCACCTTCTTTAAGGACCATTGTAACATTCTTTATGAAAGAAATAAAATTGCAAATGGTTTCCTTGTTAATGGTCTTTATCAGTTGCATATTGATGTACCTATTTTAACTATCGAGCAAAACGTGAATGCCAAACGACCTAGGGATAGTCCAAACGACAGATATCTATGGCACCTGAGATTAGGTCATATAGCAGAAGATAGGATTAACAAATTGGAGAAAAATGGGCTATTGAGTCCATTGACTTTTGAGTCATATCCAACTTGTGAATCTTGTCTTCAAGGCAAAATGACTAAACTCCCTTTTGTTGGACATGGGGAGAGGGCCACAGATCTCCTTGCCCTAGTACATACTGATGTGTGCGGCCCATTTGATGTGCCGGCTAGAGGCAATTTTGTCTACTTCATTACCTTTACCGATGATCTGTCTAGGTATGGGTATGTGTATCTTATGAGACACAAGTCTGAAGCTTTTGAAAAGTTCAAAGAATTCAGACATGAAGTAGAAAAACAAACTGGAAAACCCATTAAGGTTCTTCGATCAGATCGAGGAGGTGAATACCTTAGCCGGGAATTCCTAGACTATCTTAAGGAAAATGGCATAGTCTCTCAATGGACTCCACCAGGAACACCTCAACTCAACGGGGTTTCAGAACGGAGAAATCGGACTCTATTGGATATGGTTCGATCCATGATGAGCTTCACAGACCTCCCTGATTTTCTTTGGGGACATTCATTATTAACTTCAATCTATATCTACTGAATAGGGTTCCCTCTAAAACCGTTCCTACCACACCGTATGAGATATGGCACGGTAAGAAACCAAGTCTGAGTCATCTCAGAATTTGGGGTTGTCCGGCTCATGTCAAAAGACAACAAGCGGACAAGTTAGAGTTTAGGTCCTTTAGAGCTCGATTCATAGGATATCCTAAAGAGTCATTAGGATACTATTTCTACATTCCAGAAGACCACAATGTGATTGTGAGTCGACATGCCATATTTCTTGAAAAATAGTTTATTCAAGATAGCGGCATTGGAAAGCAGATTAAGCTTGATGAGAAAGTCTCACAAGCAGAACGAGCTAAGGACCAAGTGGAACCAAATCAGGTTGAGCCAATAAGAACACTACCTCCTCCACCTCGTAGATCGGAAAGAGTTTTCCCGTCCCCCTGAAAGATACTTAGGTATTATTTCAGAGGATGTAGAGGAAATGTTCCTCATAGGTAATGGTGCTCATGGTGATGATCCCAAAACCTACAACGAGGCGATATCAGATATCGACTCCGAGAAATGGCTTAGAGGCAATGAAGTCAGAAATTGACTCGATGCACTCAAACCAAGTCTGGACCTTGGTAGATCCACCAGAAGGTATAGTACCTATTGGGTGTAAATGGATCTTCAAGAGAAAGATTGGTGCAGATGGGAATGTGGAGACATTCAAGGCTAGACTGGTGGCAAAAGGTTATAGTCAACGCGAAGGCATTGACTATCAGGATACCTTTTCCCCAGTAGCTATGCTAAAATCCATCCGCACATTGCTTGCTGTTGCAGCCTATTTCGATTATGAAATATGGCAAATGGACGTGAAAACGGCATTCCTAAATGGATATCTTGAGGAAGATATCTATATGGAACAGCCGCTAGGTTTCACATCCAGTGATACTGATCACAAGGTTTGCAAGCTGCAAAGGTCCATATATGGACTTAAGCAAGCATCTCGGAGCTGGAACACTCGTTTCAATGATGTGATCAAAAAGTTTGGTTTCATCAAAAATGAAGAGGAACCATGTGTTTTCAAAAGGGTCAGTGGGAGCGCTGTTGTCTTCCTCGTATTGTACGTGGATGACATCCTCCTTATTGGGAATGATATTCCCATGTTGACATCAGTCAAGATGTGGTTGTCCAAGGAATTCTCCATGAAAGACCTAGGTGAAGCATCCTTTATTCTAGGAATTAAGGTCTATAGGGATAGACCGAATAGGATGCTAGGACTTTCACAGAAGATGTACATAGAGGAAGTACTAAAGAGGTTTAGTATGGAAAACTCTAAGAGGGGATTAATACCCTTCAGACATGGTATTCATCTTTCCAAGAAGATGTGCCCCAGCACACCTGAGGAAATAGAACGCATGAGCAAGATCCCTTATGCTTCTGCAATAGGGAGCCTCATGTATGCCATGCTATGTACACGACCTGATATAGCCCATGCTGTGAGTGTCACAAGCAGATATCAGTCAAATCCAGGTGAAGAACACTGGACTTCTGTGAAATGTATCCTTAAGTACTTGAGAAGAACTAAGGATATGATGTTGGTCTTTGGTAATGGAGAACTCCAAGTCCAGGGATACACAGACTCGGACTTCATGTCCGATATAGATGATCGAAAGTCGACATCTGGCAGACTGTTTGTGCTGGAAGAGTTCCAAGCAAACGGTGATACCATCTCATCCGCGATTACCTTGAGAAAGGTTACGTTGAGGTCAAGAGAGTCAACTCCACAGATAATGTGGCAGACCCACTTACAAAGCCGTTGGGCCAGCAGAAGATCGAAGCCCACCTTGAGAAGATGGGACTTAGACTTGTAGCCAATTGGCTTTAGGACAAGTGGGAGATTGTTAGATATATGTGCCCTAGAAGCCAGAATTGGCTGACACTTGTAATACACTTCTAGGGGCAAAATTATAATTTTGACTATAATCAATAAAATGGGTTATTTTCTATCACATATGTGTATTTAGTGTCTGTGATACATCCTTTGAGTTAATGGTAATGATAATTCATATTTTCAAGAGTTGAAAATTTAAGACATGAATAATCATTATTAACTCATAAAATGCTCCCGACCATAGGATCATCACGAGGATGGTGATTGATCCGGAAGGTTGGTGTACAATCGCTTCTCTTTAGTAGATGAGTCTTGAGTCTACGGTGTGGAGACACCGGAGCGAGAGTACAGGTACTCGTTAGAGAACGAGGGCACTGAGCGTGACCACCTCGAGTAGTCATTAGGGAGTCTACCTTCTCGTCAATGACTGACTCGATGCTGCAGTAGTGTGTCTGGTTCTTTGACCTGAGGATGCATCGGCAGTTCACCTTGAGGGTGTTATAGTTTGACTACACCATTACTCGGTCTCCTAGCCATATGGAACCCTGAGGTGTATGTTGGCTATAGCATGTTCATTGTAGGAACTGGATGCATCAAGATGGAATCTATCTACCTCGGTGGTAGAGGAGCAGCCCTATGATGATCATGAGAATCAAGTCCAGAAATCCATGGCCATGGTAGAGTGAAATAATAGAAAGAGTTTCTATTTAGATTTTCACATTGGACTCGAATCGAATGATTACATCATATGACAGAGACTAGGGTTTGACGAGTTCACCTTAACCCTAATCTGATCGGGGCTCAAGATAGAAGAACTTAATCACACAGGTAGCTGCACCAAGAGGTTCGCATTCAGCTCTGATGGGTTGCCACCATATACTGCTAGGTGTCACTGGTGGATTTTGGGAGCAATTAGAATGATTTAGATGATCGATCATTCTAGCTGTTCGAATCAGAAGAGTTCTGATCCATCGAAAGGAGTTTCGATGATGTCGATGATAGAGATCATGACATATCCCATTACCATACAGAACTGAACCTAACTGGGTCACACAAACAAGGGTTTGAATCTGGTGATCATCAATTGAACTGATCTAGTTCAATTGATCTGAATGAGATTCAATTAGGTTCAAGGAAATCGTGCTAGCACTCGATTGAACCTAACGTTCTTCTTTTACTATCATAAATAAGTTGTCCTGACTGAGCCAAAGGAGTTTGTGCTCAATCAGAGGCCTTCATATGGTCTGACTGGAGGTTGTCCAAGTCAGAAAAGGTTGTCTTATTTTGTAAGACATTACCTGCCATTTTTGGTCACCTGCCATTTCTTGTTCTTTGACTTTGGTCAAAAGTCTACCTTTGACTGGTCAAACGTTGACCATTGACACTTTGACTTTTGACCACATGTCATGCACCTATTGGAGAGCTGGTGGGGGCCTGTCCCCCTGCCAGAACCTGGCAAGGAGAAGGGCGCACGCCAAGGGTGGCGTGAGCCCAAGTTAGGAGGCGCCTAGGAGTCCTTGTTGGACAAGGACTCCACCTCCCTTTTGGATTCCAATTAGAGTTCTACTAAGAATCCAAGTTTGACTGGTCTTAGGCGCCCTCTAAGGAGGAATCCAGGGGTCTCTATTCCCACCAATCAGATTTAGATCTGATTTCACAAAGGGTTGTGATTGGTTGGAGAAGGAAGAGGAGTTGGATCACAAGAGTCTATAAATAAGACCCTGCGCCCAACCCTAATTCAATAAGTGAATGCAATTAGACCCCACGCCCCAAGGCTGCCTCTCCCCTCCTTCTCCATGCCATAGTCTCTTCTCCCCTTGCTCTCCACGTCCAAAAGAGTTTTGGATTTAGGTTGGTGCGATTCAGATCAAGGAAAGGCGATCAAAAGCAAGAAGGCTGCGCTGCTGCAAAAGGACGACTGCAGATCTTCAAAAGAGTTTTGAAGATCCTCCAGATCAGATCCAGATCTGATTTTTGGAGGTGTGATAGAGAAGAAGAGGATCTCCAGATCCAACCCGAGTGGATACCGGTAGAGGCCAGGCGCTTGCGTGGCTAAGATCCAGAACCTTCCGCTGCAATCAGGATCATCTACAGGGTAATAGGATTACCCAAATCAGGTAAATTAAATTTGATTTAATTTATCTTATTTTAATTTTATTTATTAAAATAATAAGAATTAGATCTGAAACATATCAAGATCTGATTAAGATCAAGAGAAAAATTTTTGAAATATATCTCTTGATCTAATCAGATCTGGACGAACCTGGATCGGGAAATAGGATTTTCCTTCACCTTAAGATACTAGTCGCATTCTACTATCAAGAACTGCTTTGATGGATATAGGTATAAGTATCCATTAGAACTAAGATCACCATAATAGTTTGCAAGTAACTCACTATGCTTTGGTATCGAACTAACTAAATTTTTAATTCAGTAATGAATGATTTTTAGACACAGTCAAGTACTTATAAACTTGGTGAGTGATCAAGATGGAATTGACCACTCTAAGAGTTGGAGAAGAATGCATCACTGTATTTCAATATAGCAAAATCTTGGTCAGGATAATCCATGAGATAGATTTAGTATTTTAAAATACAATATGGATAACCTAATCAGGGTTGATAGTTTAACTTTGAGGTGTCCTACGAGCATTTTGGTTAAGAGGATGAATTATATGAAAACTATATCCACATGGGTTCTAAGGATGTTATTCTATACATTCGACCTATCCGGACGTTGGGTATCATTGTTAGATGATCACTTTGATTGGTACAAAAATTTATTTTTGTGCTACCAACTTAGGTTCAAACTTATGGGGTCACACACATAAGAGTTCTCGATCTGATCGAATTGTTAATCGATGATTAAGAATCATTCTAGAGTTAAATAATTAATATGATTGATGTTGAACCTAGTGCAAGTGTTATAGGAGGATCGATTAGCAATTGGATTACTAATTGGCTTAATTTAATTAAGCTAGAAGGGCTAAGATTAAGCCTAATTAAATATGATTTAATTGGTTTTGGTTTGGGCTTGATTGGATCAAGTCCAATTGGTTTATTGGATGAGCCAATTGCAAGGAAGAACTAGTTCTAGTTCAATTAGGACTTGTATTAAACCAATCTCTAATTTGATTAAAAGTTAAATCAAAATTAAATCTGATTTAATCTAATTTAATTAAGGTCTTGGTTGGACTAAGACCTACTCTAATTGGGTTAGATCTATTTTGATTTAATTTGGTTCAAGAAACCATAGTTGACTAAATCAAAATAGGAATCCTAATATGACTAGGATTTTCTAACCTTGAGCCACCTTAGTCCCAATGCCCACTACACCTTCTTGGAATTGTTGTGCATGGAAACTCCTCTTTCTAGGCTCTTCATGCATGCCCCATCTCTCTCCTTCTTATATGGTAAGTAGTTGTGGACCAAATCAAATAAGGCTAGTTATTTTGAATGCAAACTCTATTTAATAGAGTTTGTTGCAATCAAAACAACTATCCTTTTGTGCCGCCAACCCCTCCAGATTTTTTTTAGGATTTTTGTGGCTTTTTTGGGAGTTTTTTGTGGGCCCATTCCTGGTGGTCCATGGCTAGAAAGAATGAGAGGGCGTCCAAGAGTTGGACGCCACTAGTCTTGCCTTAACTAGACATCCCTTGCTAGGTATTTGACCTAGACAAGGATTGTTCCATATCTCTATAAATAAGTAGATTCTTGCCCTGATTTTTTTAGAGATTCCAGATTTGAGAGTAGGCTTTTGGGGCGTGGGAAAATCTGGGAGAGAAAGGCTTGGAGCATGAGACTTTGTAGAGACACAATCTCTTATGTCTTGGTGAGAAAAATAAGGAAGAAGAAGGGTCTTCTTTCAAGGTTTTTTTCTCTAGATTGTTTCTATTTTTTTATGAGTTTTGAGAGGTGTCTCAGATTCATAAGTCTTCTTTCTTTCTTCTAAAAGTTGGAAAGTTCAAGTTTCGAAGAAGAAAGATCTAGATCAATCATCGAAGAAAGAACAGCACAGTACTAACATATTGTACTAATTTTCAGCCATCGAATTTCTGATCAATGATCGAGGGCTTGTGTGGATAACCTATAAAGACCAGATGTATGTACAGTTTAGAGCATCAACCTTAGCCCTAGATCAGCGAGCTAGAAAGTCTAACTTGCAAAGGTAAGGACGATATGATCTTCCTATTTCATACCTAGATCTGATCTAGAGTTGTTCTATTGTTGATATGATCAACATGAAGTTTTTTAATCTTTTAATTTTTGATTTAATATCATGCTTTAATCATATAATAGGATCCTAGATCTAGGACTTTTCTTATATTTTTATGAATTAATATGATTAATTCATGTCTTTCACTGCATAGATCTGAAAAGTTTTAAAATCTAATCTTAAGATCCTAGATATGTTTTCTGCACTCTTGGTGATCTTGGAGGAACCTGTGGGGTGCAGTGTATCCAAGATGGCTTCGATGGGATCCACGGAGTGTGGAGGATCCGAAGAAATAGTGATGGTGTTTGAAGTATAGTGGCAGGCCCAGTAGTGCAGCGTTAGGTGGTTGATCTCGGATGACTCGGATATAGAGTCGACTTCTATGGCATCAGTGAGACTTCAGTTTCAGGTGGAGCACCAGGCAGAGGTGACTTCACAGATGGAGGGAGGTGTGACATGAGTTCAGAGCGGAGGAATGCCGAGGGAGGAGCTATATCCCAGCACCAGTGCTGGGGCTATACAGATCTAGATGGAGAGGATTATGCAGAGAGACAAGCATGGCTCTAAGGGGACCATGTCGGATGGAGCATTAGGACATGCGGCGAGTGCTGGTATAGAAATGCAGCGTGATCTCGAAGAAAGTTTAGGATCAATGATGCGGTTGTCAAGTAGAAGGGTACCTACAACTCCAAAGATGGTACAGAAAAGCAAGCCAAGGTCTTCAGCAGTGGAGGCGGTCATTCCAAAAGCCTCAAAGAGAGCTTAGCAACTGAAGAAGGATGGCAGTGGCAAGGTGTGCATAAAGGGCTGTCGGGGCATACATGGACAGCGAGAACGTGTAGGGAGACATTGCCATGTGTGCCAAGGCTTGGACTTACTAAGATAAAGATTGTAGGATTTGGTGGTGCTCCCAAACCTTAAAAGGCCATAGAAGGAGTCAGGATGATGGCTCCGGGAGACTAGAACAGGAGTGGTCCTAGGGCTAGAACAAGAGTTATCCTAGGATGGAAGCAGTATGTAACTCTCCACGGGCTTGAGGTCCAGCTTTATAGAACCTTGAAGGGCTTGGTTGGTACTTTAGCGACCTAGGACATAAGGTGGAGCAAGGAACCAAAGCCAAGGCATGAAGACTATAGGGAAGTTAATTTCTATAGGTTAGTTGGCTCAGTCTCAAATTGGATCGACTAAGTCTCAATGGACAGGTCAAATAGAAAGGTATACATTCGGGACTGCAGGCATGGCACACAACTGGGCCGACTCAGTGCCAGACTGAGCCGATCCAGTCTTAGATTAGCCGGCTCAATGCATGGGCAAAGATATGTGAAAGATCTATTTGGGGCTAGGATCTGCATTGATCCTAGGGATCTTAAGGCCTGATTTGAGAGGTCTTAAAGGGGCTAATTTATGTATAGGTCGGATTTAGATCCAGGGGATAAGAGCATAAGAGACATGGGTGTACATGGGCTCGGTGAATGCTTTCATGTACTGGGTTAGCCTAGGAGAGTTTTTTAGTTGGGGTTTGAATTTATTAGGGTTCATATGGTATAACAAAAATTCTAAGGTATATAAATCCAGATATTGTAACTTTTACAATAGAATGGAATACAATTGAGCTTTTCTCCCTAACTCTCTTATCTCTGATTTCAACGCCAAAATTCTAGGCACCATCCCTTTCTCTTTTCTCTCTGGTTCCAATGCCAAAATCCTAGGCACCATCCCTTTCTTTCTTTTTCTTAGATCTTCTTCATGTTATTGGATTAACATCCAAGTTCATGCAAGAGATTGAATTTGCAGCTATGGTTCCGAGCAGTCATAGGAATAACAATTAGTATCAGAGCTGTCGATTATTTCCAACACTGTATAATTGGTAAGATAAGATGGGTGCCTGATAAGCATCATAAATTCATCAATAAAAGTATTAATTTATTAATTAATTTATATTAATTTTTAAAAATTATTAATCAATTTATATATAATTTTTAAGAAATTCATATTTTTATTAATTAAAAAATTAATTAAAAAATAATAAAAATTAAAAAATAAAATTTTATTATCAATGGAAAGAGATCATTTTTTTGATCACAACAAAATAAATTTTGAGTAAAATGGAGCTAAAATAGAAAAGATATGAATTTTTAAAGAAATAAAATAAATAAAATTTAAATAAAAAAGAAAATGGCTCAGTCGGCTCCGCAAGCCAAGCCAAGCCATCAAAGCTGACTCAGTCGATGAAGCCATCAGTCGGTCCACGATCCAAGTGTGGATCGCCAGCTCAGTAGAAATCGATGAATCACAGCGCGACACGTGGCGGATCTGGACCCTTAAAAGGTCCATAGAAATTTATCGCGACTCATAGGGCAATCTGGTCTTTTCACTTAGCAACAGAGGTGCTGATTGGCTGCAGTGTGCGGTGCGTCCGGTCCACGCAGTCCATGAGAACAGTAATTGCGCGATCGATCGGCTGTGGTTGATTGCGGTCAAGATCGGACGGTGGTGGTTATTTTCAGGTTTGATTCAAATTCTATCAGTGATCTAGCGCGATCGGATGGCTAGAAAACCAAGTGATGAAAATCCAATGGTCCAGAATGCTCCCGATGGTGATCAGGACTCTCGATGCATGATTTGCGGCTAGATTTCCTCCATCAACGTGCGATCGGATGGCCAGAATTTAATCTGACCTGATCTGGGCCGATACTCATCCAATTTTGATGATTTTTGGATCGTTGGATTCCTATTACGGCCAGATTTCATTCAAAGTAGTAGAATTCATCTAGGACTTCTTTTAGTCAGATTTTTATTTAGATCTTTTTATATTTTGACGATCAAAGATTTCCTTAGTCCCACATTGCCAGAAGCAAACTCTCCAGCCCTCCTAGTTCTATAAAAAGGACCCCAGACCTCCAGAAATCAACATCTCCGATCAAGGTGAAGCTTTGGTACAGGGAGAAGTCAAGCTATGGGTTAAAGGCTACTTCTAAGCAATGGATGCCGAGAAGAAGAGCTGGGTTTCTGCACCATCTTTCTGCCAATGCTGATCCAAGATTAGAGATCAGGCTATTTTATTCTTTTTAAATTTCATGTATTTAAATTTTGAAATTTTAATTAATAAAAATTTTATTTTTGCATTTTAATTTCTTGCTTTTTATTGTAATTTAATTTTTACACTTTAATTATTACTTTTTATTTTATTACAAGTAGATGCTAAGATCTAATTAGTAGATCTTAGTACCAAGTTTAAATTTCTGCATCTTTTAATTTTTATTTTTAATCTTCCGACTTTACTTTTGATTCCAAAACTTAAATTATTTTCGTTTTCTTTTGTAAAATCAAAGATTTTAAATCTAAAAGTACTACCTTCCCTATGGATTCGATCTGACTCACTGCTATTTATGAATTTTTAATTATTTTAAGAAGTCGGATTAAATTGATAAACACGGTGTCCTAATGACAACATCGCGTTCCTATCAAGTTTTTGGCACCATTGCCGGGGAAGGCATGGATATTAAATTTTTGATCTCTTTGATTTTTCTATAAATAAATTATAAATAAAATTTTTATTTTCTTATAAATATTGCTTGCTAATTTTTTTTATTATTTTGCAGAAAATGAGATTAAAGAACAAAAAGAATTAGGAGTTTTGCTTGGTTAGATCAATCCTAACCCTAGTTCTCTTTTCTTTTTATTTATTTATTTATTTATTTTATTTTTAAATTAATTTAAAAAATATCCATATAAACCTAATTAAAAGTCTAATGATAAGATTAGAAACCCAAACTATTTAGAGCATGCATCATATTAGTTTTATTTTTTTGGGTGATTTCTGGAGGCAAGGTAAGCCTTTCAAAATATAATTAGTTGCATGCATCTAGTTTAAATTGCATAGAACCCTTTGATTAAATTTTTTTTTTTTGCATATCATATTAAATCAAATTAAGGACATAACCTAATTAAATAAGATAAGGTGAGGATTTGATCACCCTTCCTTAGCCCACAAACAATCAACTAGCATCCTGCATTGACCTAAGCCTTTAATTTCAAAATCAATTAGACATCAACCCTAGGAACTCGAGCTTAATAGGATAAGAAATCCTAAGAGTTGAATAAGGTTAGCATTAGTTAATTTGACTGGTGTCTAGAAAAGTGGTTCAGGGATGACTAGTCCTGAAGAAAGGTGGTTTCTAATTGGTTTCGTTCGCTTATCTGGCCAAGCATAATTGGTGTCTAAGGCAAGCAACGGAGGAACTCCCACTGACCTTACACTTACCTAGCCAGTTGATTAGCTAATCCTACACTTGGAGGGCTTGAAGGTGACCTTGGTAGTTAGGAGCTGTCTAGATCTAGGATAACCCCTAGTCAGGATTGATTGACCAACTTGATTGCTAACTGACATCAAACCTAATTAAACTTAATTCTTCTCTCTTCTTAGTTCTAGGACTCCTTAAGATCTCTTCTTTAGAACTCTTCTTTCTTTCTTCTTCTTTCTCCTTTATAAAATAAAATAAAATAAAATAAAAATTAAATTTAACTAACTAAAAAATATTAAAAATAATAATTAAATTAAATTAATAAATAAAATAATTAATTTTTAATATAATAAAATAATAAAAAAATATAAAAAAAAATTTGAATCACACATTAGGGTTACACTAATACATGCACGGTAGGAAATCACTTTTTCTGATTTAGTTGAACTTAATCGAATGGTTGATTCACATTAAACCTAATAATCAAATGGCTAATATGAATCTAATAATCCAAAAATTAGATAAAGTTGATCTTCTTGCTCAGAATTAGATCAACTCCTAATCCTAGGTCAACAATCTCCTGCATAATTCACTTTATCTTCTAATTATCAGAAGATTTGTTCAATCTGTGCTAGCCCAATACATCATGTGAGTGAATGTCCTATGACTGCATAGTTTTCATATTTTATCCAAAAATAAGTTGCTCAAGACTACTCCAAGCTGATTAATGATCCATTTTCAAATTCATATAATCTAGATTGGAGTAACTTTAATTTTTCTTGGATATCCCAATAGACTTAGGCTAAGACCCAAATTTCATCTGTGCAAAATTATCAAAATAAATTCCAATACCAAAATTATGCCTATAATAATGGTCAGTCTAGTTAATTTATCCAGCCACCACATCATAATCAACCCTCATACCTACCTCCTCAACAGACCAATCTAGTCGATGATAGATTTAACCAACTTCAATAATTGATTCTGACTCAACAGCAATCTATCGCTAAGCTAGAAGCTCAAATTGGATAATTAATTGAGTCTAACATGAGGAGAGAACTAGATCAACTACCGAACCTACCAATTTCAAACAATCCATCTAATGTCCACCAATTATCTGGACCAAGTTATCAATTTAATGTCTTACCTAAGAATCCCCAATTTGAGAATACCAAAGTAATTTCTGAACTTAAAAGCTATAAAATTCTTATGGATCCATACTAAGATCAGGTGAGAGAGGTTAGTACTGATGCTAACCAAAATAAAACTTTAGAGAAATTGGTTAGTACTGAGACTAACCATATAGAAGAACCCAAGCTAGGAACTAGTATGGATGCTGGTTTCAGTTTAAATAAGATAGAAAAAGGAGAAAAAAGAATAGATAATTTATCCGAGACTTATAAACCCAAAAGTTTATTTTCTTCAACCCTAGAAGTCGGTTCTTCTTACAAAAATCAAGAGGCATATAGTGAAATATCAATGGAGTTATTTAAACAAGATCAAATTAATTTACCTCCAGAATTAAAACAGTCTTTAGTCACCATTCCAGCATCCATTGAATCAAACTTAACTACTAAAACTCCATTCATGAGTATTTTAAAAGAACAAATAGAAGAAATTCTTAATAAATATGGGTCTGAGAATGAAATCATAAATTATATCCCTAAAATTATCAATGAATATATCAATAATGGGATTATAAATCAACTTTCTAAGATTGGCAATCCAAAACTATTGAAATTTGTCAATCCAATATTTGACATAGGATAGTAAGCTGCATTGTGTCTGGCTGAAGATGGTAAACTTAGCGCTTGTTGGGAGGCAATCCAATATTTAGTTTTTATCTAATTTATCCTTTTAGTTTATTTTCTTTTTAGGATAATTTGAATAAGTTGGAGGGAGAGCTCAAATTTTCAAAAGCATGTGCTGAACCAAAAAAAAAAAATTACTGAGTTAGGTGTATTCTTTCATGTTCTTTATTATACTCTTTATTTTTTCTTCTCTATTGAGGACAATGTAGATTAAGTTGGGAGGAGAGAAAAATAAAAATTTTAAAATTTTAAGTTCTAAAAAAATTAGTATTTAATATTTAGACACCTGATTATGCTTAAGAATCGAATTAAACTAAGCATTTTTAAAAGAAAATTGATACATAGATCAGGGAATCTGTGAGATATTGAGGAATCAAGTATTAAGAAAATTCAATAAAGAGTTAAGTCTAGAACATAAAAAAAATTTTCTTGGAGCATTTCTAATTATTTCTACTAGAATCAAAAAAAAAGTCTACTTTTTATAGGCTTGTGTAGGGTAACTATACGTTTCTTCATATAATAAATTTATTTTAATAAAATAGTTTCTAAGTATTTCTCACTAAGTAGTCGGGCCTCTTTGCCTAAGCAAGCATTGAGTTTCGCGTCAAAAGGTGGGAAGGGCAAAGAAGCTCGTTGTAAAGCTAGTCTTAACTCATAGCCTATTTGATTCGAGCTAGTAAGCCCGAGGGGTATTCTATACCTAGTGCCCTAAAGCCAACTGGTTTGGGAGTCATTGGCCCAAGACTCGCTACATGGATCAAATAGAAAGCTTAAAGGATTAAGACACTCAATAGTGGTACAACATTAAAAAAAAAAAATTGGTTTTTCATCAAATAACCGGATCCCGTTGCCTAAGTAAGCAATGATATTCACATCAAAAAGTGGACAATGTGAAAATAAAAATCAATAAATGAAGGACGGAAGTAGCAATACACTTGCCTATATGAAAGTTTAAACAAATCAGAGATAAAGGTGGGATAATTTAGAAAAAGTTCTGAAAAATTTAATGTTCTTTACTTAATTTTTCTATTGATAAGTATTAATACCCCAATGATATATCTCATTTAAGCTCTACTGAATATCAATGGCCATTTTGAAAATTGCTTAGGTAAAATTCGAAACTCTAAAGTTAAAAGGTATTTAAAACTAAATTCTTTCTTTACTTGAGGACGAGCAAAGCTTAAGTTGGGGGGTGTGATAAGCATCATAAATTCATCAATAAAAGTATTAATTTATTAATTAATTTATATTAATTTTTAAAAATTATTAATCAATTTATATATAATTTTTAAAAAATTCATATTTTTATTAATTAAAAAATTAATTAAAAAATAATAAAAATAAAAAAAATAAAAAATAAAATTTTATTATCAATAGAAAGAGCTCATTTTTTTGATCATAATGAAATAAATTTTGAGTAAAACGGAGCTAAAACGAAAAAGATATAAATTTTTAAAGAAATAAAATAAATAAAATTTAAATAAAAAAGAAAACGGCTCAGCCGGCTCCGCAAGCCAAGCCACCAAGCCAAGCCAAGCCATCAAAGTTGACTTAGCTGATGAAGCCATCAGCCGGTCCATGATCCAGACATGGACCGCCAGCTCAGCAGAAATCGATGAATCACAGCGCGACACGTGGCGGACCTAGACCCTTAAAGAATCCACAGAAATTTATCACGGCTCATAGGGCAATCTGGTCTTTTCACTTGGCAATAGAGGCACTGATTAGCTATGGTGTGTGGTGCGGCCGGTCCATGCGGTCCATGGGAACAGTAATTGTACGATCGGTCAGCTGCGGTTGATTGCGGTCAAGATGGGACAGTGGTGGTTATTTTCGGATTTGATTCAGATTCTATCAGTGATCTGGCACGATCTGATGGCCAGAAAATCAAGTGATGAAAATTCAATGGTCCAAAATGCTTCCGACGGTGATCAAGACTCTCGATGCATGATTTACGGCCAGATTTTCTCCATCAATGTGCGATCGGACGGTCAGAATTTAATCCGACCTGATCTGGGCCAATACTCATCCAATTTTGATGATTTTTGAACCGTTGGATTCCTATTTACGGCCAAATTTGATCCAGAGTAGTAGAATTCATCTAGAACTTCTTTTAGTCCGATTTTTATTTAGATTTCTTTATATTTTGATGATCAAAGAGTCCCTCAGTCCCATATTGCCCAAAAGCAAACTCTCCAGCCCTCCTAGCTCTATAAAAAGGACCCAGACCTCCAGAAATCAACATCTCCGATCAAGGTAAAGCTTTGGTACAGGGCGAAGCTAGGCTATGGGTTAAAGACTGCTTCGAAGCAATGGATGCCGAGAAGAAGAGCTGGATTTCTACACCATCTTTCTGCCAATGCCGATCCAAGATCAAAGATCAAGCTATTTTATTCTTTTTATTTCATGTATTTAAATTCTAAAATTTTAATTAATAAAAAATTTATTTTTACATTTTAATTTCTTACTTTTTATTGTAATTTAATTTTTATATTTTAATTATTATTTTTTATTTTATTGCAAGTAGATGCTAAGATCTAATTAGTAGATCTTAGTACCAAGTTTAAATTTCTACATTTTTTAATTTTTATTTTTAATCTTCCGACTTTACTTTTGATTCCAAAACTCAAATTATTTTCTTTTTCTTTTGTAAAATCAAAGATTTCAAATTTAAAAACACTATCTTTTCTATGAATTCGACCCGACTCACTGCTATCTACGAATTATTAGTTATTTAAAAAAATCAGATTAAACTGATAAATACAGTATCTTAACGATAATATCGCTATCAGTGCCACTTCTCCTCTTGGTTACTTGTCCTTCTATTCTTTACCACATTATCCACTATTATCAAACATAAAAAGTAGTGCATCCTCTCCTCTCATATCATGGGTAATGAGAAATTATATGTAATTACCCTACTTCTTCCATGTTATGATTAGTGGGAAAATTGATGTAACTACCCTCCTTGAATTCCTCTTCATTATGGCCTCATCACAGATTATGGCCTCATCACATGAGGTTGACAACACTCGCTTCCTCAGGTCTACATCACATTCGTTGGGCATACACTTTGGTATTTTGGCCCACACATCTCCTTAGATTGCAATCAACTTGGATGTGGTGTAAATAGACCCATTTAACCTGATATCACATGCCAAACGTCATCCAGTATGTTTATTAAATGAGTTAAATGGGTTTGGTAGCTTTATCTGTTTAATAAATCTATTTTATTTTGGTTTTGGATTTCTGAATTGTTTTACGAATAGACCATATTCAGGTTGGTTCTCCCTAAATACCTATGTCCCAATTTGACTCGAACATAACCTATCGCCGTCCCTAATTACACAGAGCTCATTACAAATATGGATATCGCCGCCCCTTCCATAAATATGGATCTTTAAGATCCAAGAGCTCATTACAAATACGAATATCATAATACAAAGTTTGCGATATTACAATTTCATATCAAATCTATTGCATGAGCCAGCTTTTCATTTGTTGACATGCGTTCCTCGTAGTATTGAAGGCGCCTCTTCTCCATTCTTTGTAGATAGAAACTTGTTGACGGATGTTGAGTTAAAGTTACTGAGAGCTTTTAGTCCAATGCATTGCAAGATGACCACCAAAACACCGATATGCCCGGAGAAAATGCCGATGGTAGCGAGAAAGAAGCCGCATTACTTGTGCAATCAGTACAGGAGTCTAAATTAGATTTTCTTAACAAACTTGGATGTAGAAGCGCAAGGGCAAAATAGAAACCTAATGTAGGCAACTCAAACAAGTTGACATTTGAAGAAATCGTTGCAGAAACAAAGGATGCTATGTGCCGTAAAAGTTCCTTCAATTTAGTTTGAGAGTCCATTAGACTGCCTTCTAGTTCCAACATAGTGGTTCACTGAAAATTGTCCGGTAGCAATTGTCATTGCTGCGGAAGAAAGCACGCAATCATAGAGAGATGTAGCGGAGGCCATTGGACTTGGCCGACGATGATGAACTACATGCGGAGAACACTCAGCACCGGCTTTCCCAAAGACCTCTTCATGGCAAGAATTTTAGGTACGGATGGCATGGAACCATGAAAACGAGGCCATCGCATACCATAACCTCAGTTTCGCTTCTGAAGTATCAAAAAATCAAGAGAGAGAGAGAATGAAAAGAAACGCTCCTAAAGATTAAAATCACAAAAATGTATTGGAGGAAACTAAGATAAAAAGACGCTCGTATACCAAACAAAGAAGCCCAGGGTGAAGGCATTGCACGGTTGTTGCAGTAGGCACAGCGAGTCCAAGCCCAGGTATCATCCATCCACAACTGCGATATTGGTTAGATGGATGTTTGGAAGAAAGAGACGAAACAGTGTAAAGGCAAGCGGGGCTTATGTTTGTACAGACGAATTTAGACGCCAACCCTCTCCCGTCTGTCTTTTATAAGCAATCCAGTTGTTTCTAGGGAGTTCCGTTCAAATTAATTTTGGCAACCTGTATTTCCCCATCCCCCCGATCGATTTATTGAATTTTGTAGCACATATTTCTCGGTACTTGTATCTATTCATTTTTGTAACGCATATCTCGAGTCTTCTATGCATTCAATTGCGTATGGCATATTTCTCAAGAGTTAAGCCGCTGCGACGGGGAGAAACGAAATTGGTTTTAGATTTTACATTAATCCAGAAGACTCCAAACTGAGATAGAATTCTAAAGCAGCAGGTTATTGAGATTTCTGTCCCGGGGAAACTAATCCACAGCTGAAATCCAGAGTGTTATTTTGAACAGAACTTACAGCATATCCTTTGCAGAGCGTCGCGAGAAGATCAAACAGAACTTCCTTGTCCCTCCTGCGTAAGCTTTCCTAGGAGTATCCAAGTTGGTGCTGGTCTTAGAAGTTTCAGCGGAGTTTTCCACTTCAAACAATTATATTGTGCGAGTTCATAAGATATAGTACTGTCCAATTTGTTTTATCCACATCCAGAAGAAAATATGATGGGCATTGATGTATATAAAACTAAATCCCGACTTTCAGGCTATGATCAAGCTCATTTTTTCAGGAGCGATAGCCGAAAAAAAGTTGACGCACTAAATATGAGTTGTTATATTATAAGAATTAAACAGGATAGATTAATGCAAAGGAAAAGTGGGAGGCACGTGATACTCATCTTTAGAGAGCGTAGGATTGAGCTAGAGGGGAGACTTCCTGAGCGTTGATACACACATACGTACGATAACCATTTGTTCCGTCAGATGGGATTTCAAAAGATCGACAGTTATTGGATACGTGAAGGAGCAGTTTTGAGAGAGGTGAGAAGACATGGAGCATGGGATGATGATGACCGTCTAGAGGTAGAACCCAGCATACCTGCATAGGATTATGATAAAGATTTCATGCCATCTACAGCTACAGAGATACCCCCAGAGTCTATATAGCCAGAGATTGAGATTGAGTATATACAGACTAGTTTTGTAGCTCGAGAGGTTTGATAGGGGCATTCTGAGACCAACAGATCGGATGTTGACTTGCTGAGAGAGGCAATGGAACAGCTGAAGGAGGTTCTGACTTTAGATGCTCCACATAAGGAGAAGAGTAGATCAGACTATCAGATGCCTCCCATAGTAGCTCGGGATGATACGCAGATAGATGGTGAACTTGTGCTATATGCATCAATCCTCCATCAATTGATCACAGAGTTGCGCCATGATGTCTCGGATGTTTAATTCCTTGTTGAGACTTAGATCTGGAGGACCATAGACTTCGAGGTAGAGGTAGAGGTAGAGGTTATATCCATTCATGCCCACTTGGAAAGGGAGAGGATTGAGAGGCAGGATTTGTTCACACGGGTTAGGACAGACATGGCCTATTTGACAGACGTGGTAGAAAAAGCTATCCAACAACTTGAGGAGATTGGATTGATTTAGCATTCTATCCAGCTGGCCTAGACCATTCTCATTTGCTCAGCCTTCAGCCCATCTAGGAAACAGCCTCCTATGAGAGCCTCCATTCACTCTTTTGATGGTTCCTCCTTATCTAGCTAGACCTATATGATTGTATCTAGACTCTTAGTGTTTGTATCCTTGGTGTTCTATTGTACTGGCCATCATGTTTTGTTCTATAAGTCATGTATTATGCGCTTACTTTGACTAATGAAAATTATCTTTCAGATAATGCTTAATTCTTCTCTTTTTGGCTCAATTACATGATCTCTATTGCTTTGATATTTGTTTCGGGAATCTGCCTCTCATCAATTTCCCAAAAAGCAACTATATTTGTTCCTATATAAAAGCTATCTGATACTTGTTCTTACTTATCTCTGTTATGTGCTAAATCCCTTCTAAGTTGCTCTAATAATAATCTCTGATTCAAAATTGTTCTATTATAAGTTAAAAGGAAGAAAATAAGAGCAAAAGAAAAAGGGGAGAGAAAATATGCTTGACATGAGTAAATTACATTAATTGTAAAACAAAGGGGGAGAAAAGAATAAAAAATAAATGTAATTTCGAAAAAGCAAGTGTCTTAAATTGAAACATAAAGGGGGCAAAGTAAAAAAAATTTGGAAATCTCAAGTAAATAATTGACAAAATGGGAGGAGAGATTAGAGAAAGAGGGAGAAAAAAAGATTAGAGTTTCTTATGAAATGTTTTTTTATCCCCAACAAGTAACTTTTTGAAATTCAAATTTGAAATTGCTCTTTGTAAAACTTAATGTTTGTTATTTATTTGATTTACTTGATATATTATGTATTTCAATGCTTGCCATTAATTACTATGATTTTTTATTTTTATTATATCATGAATTAAATTTCAAATCTCATATTTGATATTTTGAACCCAAAGTGTTTTGATACATTAATTTTGGAATAACCAAATACTCTGAATTTGACCATTCATGCTTGCATCCTTAAGCTTACTATTTGATCTAAACATTGATTAAGGCAAATTTGATTTTGCTATAATTTTCTTAACTTTTTCTAAATTCTTAAAATGAAACTTTTTGATGCTATCAAAAAAGGGAGAGGTTAAGTTGAGCATATGCTCTAGTGCTTTATTAAGTATATTAATCATAAAGTATGCTCTCAATACATCTACCTTCTTACTTTATGTTTCATATCAATGAATATTAGTTATGCATAAACTATAGAAACATACTATGCGTATATACTCAAAATTTTGTCATCATCAAAAAGGAAAAAATTGTTAATCCAAGTATTGATTTTAGTGACAATAAAATTTTTGAGTGCAAATAGTACTAATTGTGTATTCAAGAATGAATATAGGATCTCCTAGGTGCTCACAAAGATACATTAAATCTAAGAAAAATTTCTCTTGAAAAAGCTAAGTTAAAGAGCTTTCAAGTTTACAAAAGCTTTGGCTTAGAGGAGTCGATCCTTGCAAGTCAATAGTCAACCATTGAACATCCATAGAGTGAAATGAAAGACCAACAATTTTGAAGTGTTAAGGCATCGATCCCAAAATTTACGAGTCGACCCCAGTATGGTTGGAGTAGACAAGCACTTTCACAAGTTGACTTCGGATTTTTAGAAGTCGACCTTAGATTGGTCTCAAGGTAAAGACAGAGAGTAGTCACAAATGATTTATTCTCGAGTTGACCCCATCACTTCATGAGTCAACCCTAGCTTTAGATGAATTAACCACTGAATAGCCACAATTAAAAGATAGAGAGCTGATAGAGAGCCAGCTTGAGGCATAGTGCTTCACGAGTCGAACCCAGTTCTAGGTGAGTCAACCCAAAACGGTCTCAAGGAGGAGATGAGAAGCATGAAAAATCTTAAAAAAAGTTTTTAAAGTTGGAAAAGTATTTGAAGTATTTGGAGCATTTTATAAGCTCCACAATGGAGGAGTCGACCCCAAACAACCACACGTAGACCATAAAAAGCCATAGGCCAAAAATAAAGGGCTATGAAAATTTATAGGTTTCATGAATCAACCCATGAGCCAGCCAAGTTGACTCGTGAGCCAGATGAGTTGACCCATAAAGTAGACGAGTCGACCCCTCTACGGCAACAGCCTAACAGTTAATTTTTCTGATAGCTTCATATAAACAGATTTTCACTCCAATGGCTTGTTTGACCTCTCCAATGGCTAGTGTACTTGCTCTAGCCAAAATTAAAGGTATTTAAGGTTAGAGATTCAACTAGAAAGCAAGCCAAGTGAATAGAAAAGAAGAAAAACTTTAGTTCTTGGTGAGACTTTTGTATATCCTTAAGCAAGTCCAAAAAGAAAGGAATTAAGAGCCTTAATTGAGTGAGCAACCTTGAATACATCCATAGCAAACCACAAAGAGCCTCTCACTAATTGAAGAGAAGTTCGAGCTCCAAAGAGCAATCATCATCAACTTCCAACCATGCTTTGATGAGTTTTTTCTTTCTTGAGATTTGGCTCAATTTCTTGTACTTCATTATTTATTTTATTTTCTTTGTAAGTTTCTTAGGATAGAAACTTATGGGATAGGCTTGTTCAAGCCCGTAATTGGATAGTGTATAAGATTTTAATTATTGAGCTTGTAAAATTAACTAGGTTTGATTGTGAGCCCACTACTAAATAATCGGTATGTAAGGTTTTGGTTAGTAAGCTGTCAAAATCAAGTTTGATTGTGATCTCAGATAAAACAATTGCACTATAATCAAGAAGATTATAGTAGAATTCTTAAGAAAAAATCTTGAAAAGTGGATGTAGCTATTGGGTTTAGCATCGAGCTACTATAAATTTTATATGTTTGTGATTGTGGTTTGCTTTATTATATTGATTTACATCTCTTAGCTTATTTTTGCATTTATTTTTTGCATATACTTCACTTCGATACTTAAACTCTAGTTAAAGCATATAATTGCTTCAAATTTTTAAAAATTTAATTCACCCCCTCCCCCCTCCATTGCAATATTTGAGCAACAAACTTTTCTTTCTTCCTAAGATAGGGGAGACCCCAACAAGCTATGGCCATGGCCCGGTGGCAGATGGGCTCTGGCCATGGTCATAAGCCAATGCAGAAGGCTGTCCAGAGACTTCAATGATGAGTGTCGATGGTAAGGATGGCTAAAGAAGAAAAAAGGCTAGAAAATCCAAGAAAAATAAAAAAAAATAGTCCTCAGTTTTTCAAAAAAGAAATCCAATGATTGGTAGCTGAAATTCTTGATCTACTATCATAAAGGACATGGATGAAGATTATTGTTGAGATTGAGGGAACCTTTCATCGATTTCAATGGTGTTTATGCCATGGTGGTGGTGAGCAATGTTTGACAAAGACAAGCAAAGACACATGGTAAACATATAATCTAAGGCTTTGATCCTTGAGAGTGAGGGTGGGTGCTTAAATAAAATAGAAGGGAGGTTAAATCTCTCACCATCGGCTTCCCTCCAACAAAATCATGAACAAGAAGACTCCCATTGAGAGTCTTCTTCTTCCATCTAATTTCTTGTGGCCTACTAGACCAATCAAGTGAACCAGGCCTAGTTTGACATTAGGCCCTTTTGGCCAAGATATTACACTTGTCCTCTTGCTACCGCGACCACAGTGAAGATGGATGGTGCCCAAAAGCATGGTGTCCTCCTTGAGGCAGTCAAAGTCCTCACTAACCTTGACCTCTTAATGAACAAGGGCGATGTCTCCTCTGATGGCCATTGGTTCATGGATGTCTTCCACATTAGCAACAAAGGTCCGTATACGTAAATTGAAAGGGCACATGCGAGGCACATGCCTTTTTTGTTAACTATTTAATGTTTGAATGATAAAGGGGCACATTGCTAATAGGTTATACATTTGGAAGCTAAATTATGAAAAATTGAAGTTTGGGGTTTAAGTTAAATTGGATTTTTTATGAAGTTTAGATAATTAAATAATTTGTTAATTTGTTTGCTAACTTTTCATTGCTAATATCTATTGTGTGGGTGGCAGGCACAAACCTTTCCCTAGCAAGTATCTTTTCATTGAAAACTTGAAGAATGAGCAATGAAAAAGAAGTATAATGGCTTGAAAATGCCAACAACCACACTTAGGCTCTATTTGGTAAAGCTTTTGGAGTACCAGAAAGCATTTTCTGGCTTACCAAAAGTACTTTTGAAAGATATAGTGGTACTTAGTTTTGCTAAAAAGCTTAAAAGTCTACTTGGATAGCCCCATTTTGGAGCTTTTTTTCGAAAGTACTTTCTATTCAATGTTGAGAAGCTATTTTTATTTAAATAAAATATTTTTAATAATTAAAATATCTACTAACAAATTTGATAGTTACATCTTATATCATTTCATATTATATTATCACTACAAGAATTCTGACTATATGCCATTGCTAATAATCTTGCCGTCACTAATACCATTGTAAAATTCAATTTGAAAAATTTTTATCGTTAATTGTCATTATTAGCGATGGCAACTATAGCCATCGCTAATAACTAATTAGCGATGGCATTAGCGACAAAGATGTCGTTGCTAAAAATTTTAATTTTTATTAATTAAATTAATAAAGATTTTATTAACGATGATATTTTTATCGCTAATGCTATCGCTAATAATTTTTAATTTTTTTATAAAAAAACTCAAAATCTATTAGCGATGATAATTTTATCGCTAATATCATCGTTAATATCTTTTTTATTTTTTAAATTCTAAAAAATATTAGTAATGATAATCTATCATGGCTAATAATTTTAATTTCTTTTAAAAAATTATAATTAAATAATTTAAAATTTGTTAATAATTAATAATATTTTTAAAATCTATTAAAAAAGATAATAACTATTTAACATAATCATAAATATAAAATTAATTATATTATATTAAAATTATAAATTACATAATTTTACATTGAGAAACTGCTTTGCAAGTATCAAAATATATACAAAAAAGAAAAAATCAGGTAACATCCTCCTCGTCCTTCTGCTCATCTTCAGTAGTTGGTAGATGAGAGCTGGATATCCTAGCATTCTAAAATAAAAAAATAAAATATTATTCATAAGTTTTAATATGAAGGCATATCTTTCGATACTCTTTTTCGATTCTCAAACAGATTATTTCTATATATTTTATTCTATGATACGAAAATATAGATATTTTTGATCCATTAATTAAATGATTAGATTGAATTTTTAGTCCTTAGATCTTCTTTCTCGACTCAAGACTAGTCTAAATATGTGAAGCTTCTAAATATGAAAATTTAAAATAAGTAAAAGAGTTTACTAATAGAATTACCTGATGAGATGGTTAGAACAACGAGCCCAGCTGATCGCTCAGTCATGGATCCTAAAGATCCTCCATGATCGCATCACGAATGGCATTTCGGATGCTCTAAGATCGTTGGGTCAGAAGCTTTTGCATGACCTCCTCCATGTGGGCATCGTTCCAAATCTGAAACGTCGAGGCTTATAAGGATGCTAAAGAAGATTATCATCGAAAAGTCGAAGCTGTGATCGAATCCTATGACCCAACTCCTACTCACCCCTCCGGTGACCTTGAGCCATCCCTTAAGATCAAGGATGGGCTAAGTGGACGGATCATCACCATACCGTGCAACGACGTACTCCGCATAATCCACCTATACAGTTCAAAAATACATTAGTTTTAATATACATATCAAATCCTGTAATAACTTAATAAATATAGTTTGAAATTCTTATCATGATCTATCATGATCTAGAATCTAAATAATCATCAGTTCTTCTAGACCTGTGTGTGGCCTCCTATAATTGCAGCTAGCTTGGTGGATGATCCAGTTGCCATATCTATAATAAGTAAATAATAAAATTAAATTAAATAAAGCATATATATAAGAATTTTTATAATTTTAGTGAAGAGTTTTGGTATAGATTTTTTAACAGTCTATCAGTCATAGCATGTGTGTCGATGGAGTCGTTTATATGCCTGATCAGATTCTGCTAGGCAGTTCGATTCTGTCGGATCCTTTGCCACCTACTGGTGTACTCCTTGCTCCTTCACTGGGCACATAGAATAATGACATATCAAAATTACATAAAAATAAAAAAAATCAAGTAACATTCTCCTTGTCCTCTTGCTCATCTCCAGCAGTTGGTGGATAAGAGTCGGATGTCCTAGCATACTGAAAAAAAAAAATATTATTCATAAGTTTCGATATAAAGATGTATTTTTCGATATAGAGGTGTATCTTTCTATATCCTTCTTCGATTCTTGAACAGATTATTCTTACATATTTTATTTGATGATACGAAACTATAGATACCTCTAACCCATCAATTGGATGATTAGATTGAATTTTTAGCTCCTAAATCTTCTTTTTCGACTCAAGTTTAGCCTAAATATGTGAAACTTCTAAATATGAAAACTTAAAATAAGTAAAAAAAATTGCTAATAGAATTACCTGATGTGATGGCTGAAATAATGAGCTCAGCTGGTCACATAGCCGTGGGTCCTAATATATGATATATAATATTATTTTAGAAACTTATACATTGATCAATTTTTTCATAACTCTTTTCTTTGCTTGTACTAAAAATCAAAAAGTAAATATTATATTTTCATATTATAAATTTACATACATATCATAATTAAATAAAATAATTATTATAGCAAAAAATAAGTTACTTAAAGTTAAATTATCTGATATACATTTTTTGTTTGATGATGATACCATCTCAGCTCTATACAAGAAAAGAGAAGTTAGTTTTTTTAAAAAAATAATGAGAAAATATAAATTATAATGAATGATTAAATAAATAAAAAAAAGATGGATGGAGTGGAATTCACTATAAGAAAATAGAATTTTAGCGATCGAAAAATCAATCACTAAAAATAAAAAATCAATCACTAATAATTTAGTGATCAATTTTATGATCAAATATTATCAACTTATGATTTATCATTTACCAATGTACCATTACTTATCAATTATTAACTTTTAATATAAGAAATTACCAATCAATAAATTCAATAGATCTTGAATTTAATTAAATATAATATAATAAACTAACAATGAATCAATAATAATTATTTAAATATATTTTATCAAAAATAAATAATTAAAAATGGATAAAATTATAAAAAAATAAAAAGAACCAAATCAAATTGAATCAAAATTCTTGGTTCAGTTTTGGATTGGTTCCTTTCTTATTTTGGTCAGTTTTCAATTTTTATTTTTTTGTTATTCAATTTTTGAGTTAGGTCAGTTCGGGTTGGTTAAAATCGAATGAACAGCTTGAGTCCAAATACAAAACATGCTTAATAGAAAAAAATGTTCATGGATTTATCTTTCCATTGGAGAGAGGGTGACGGGCCGAGGGAGAAAAGTTTTTGGACAAGCTCAGAAAGGACCGATGGAGCAAGGAGAGATGCACCATGGACTAGGAGCCAGGAGGGGGCCATGAGCCACCATGCAGGGGGTGACCAGCGATGGGAGGGAGGGCTTCGATGGTGTTGGGAGGAAGGAAAGAAGGGAAGGGAGGGCTCCGACGATGGTGGGATGGAGGAAGGGAGGAGAGGGAGGGCTCTGACGATGGCAGAATGGAGAAAGAGAGGAGTGGGAGGGCTCCGATGGGTGGAATAGAGGAGAGGGAGGGCTCTGGTGGTGTCGTGGTGCGGGATGGAGGAGAGGAGGGCTCCGATGGTGTCGGGATGGAGAGGTAGGCTCTGAAAGTGGTGTGATGAAGGAAGGGAGAGGAGAGGTAGGGCTCTGGCAGTGGTGGGATGAAGGAAAGGGAAGGCTTCGGTGGTGGCAGGATGGAGGTGAGGGAGGGCTCCGGTGGTGGCGGGATGGAGGAAATGAGGAAAGGTAGGGCTACGACAATGGTGGGATGGAGGAAGGGAGGAGAGGGAGAGCTCAGCCATGGGATGCTGGAGGAACGGGATGGAGAGGGAGGAAAGGAGGGTTGGAGGGTGAGGGAGGTTTAGACACTCGTGAGAGGAGGATGAGGGGTGGGAATGAGAGAGAATGAGCGCAGGAGCGAAATATTTTTTTCTTTGGTTGTTTTGAAGTTGTAGAATATTAGCGATGGCAAACTTGCCATCACTAATGCCATCAGTAAAAGCATTAGCGACCAAACTCCATCGCTAAAAATAAAAATTCATCATTAATATTTTTATTAGATAATTATTTTTTTTATTAGCGAGGCAAACTTGTCGTCACTAATGCCGTCGATAAAAAATCTATCATTAATATTTTTTTAAATTTTTCTCTGAATATGATATAATTTTAAAATTTAAAGTCCATCTTCATCATTCATTATCTACATAATTATCGTTAGAGTATCATCATAACAGACCACCTTGATCCAATAGCCCTTGCTATGTCGATCAATAAAATTTAATTTTGATGGCCATGAATGACCACTTAATGATTTAATAGATAGAGACAATCGATGGATTAGAAAACTTGAAATAATAATCTTGATGATATTTTTAGCATACAATCAAAATTTACTTTAATTAAACATCACTATCATGGTTAATTTAGCATAGAATAATTTTGATCGTTAAAAAAAAAAGAGTGATCAAAAGACCAAACAGCATCTGATTAAGATGATTTTTTAGATAAATGATCTTTGCTACTACTTTAATTATTAGTACGGTGGTGATCCTAAAATTTAAACTACATGTATATGAACCATTCATGTTAAGCAGATCTTATAAAAGCACAAGTATAATTACTTAAGAACTTCAAGAATAAGTATCAAGAGTCATATAGTTTTGAATCATTCATACATGCGTGGTTTGAATTTTATGATCACTACCATACAAATGATTAAAATAGTAGTAAACATCATTTATCTAAAAAATTATCTTATAATTGGATGCCGTTTGATCTTTTGATCGCTCATTTTTTATTGAACGATCCAAATCATTTCATACTAAATTGATCATGATAATGAAGTCCAATAGAAATAAAATTTTGATAGTATGCTATAAATATCACCGAGATCATTATTGTAAGTTTTTAAATCCATCAGTGGTATCTATCTATCAAATCATCAAGCGATCATTTATGATCATCGAAATCAAATTTTATTGATCAACATAGCTAGGGCTATCGGATTGAGGTAGTATTTTATGATGATACTCTAACGATAATTATTTAGATAATGAATAATGAAGATAAATTTTAAATTTTAAAATTATATCATATTCAGAAAAAAAATTTAAAATTAGCAATGGCATTTAGCAATGGTATTTTTGCTGTCGCTAATATGTATTAGCGATGGCTTTCTGATTATTGGCAAAAAAAGCTATTACTAATAAATTTAATTTTTTAAAATATCAATTATAATTATAATTAAATTAATTAATTATTGATGATTATTAGTGATGGCTCAATTATCGTCGCTAATAAGTTTTTTAAAAAATATTTAAATAATTATAAAAATTATTTTTAAAAATTATTAATATTAGCAATGATTTTTTTCATTACTAATAACATAATTCCATCACTAATAATCCGACAATCAAATTTTTTAAAAAAATAAAATTATTTTTATTTACAATAGTAAAACATCATCGCTAATAATTATCTGCTATCATTAACAATAATAAAATTTAATTAAAAAAAATAATATTACTTAGTATTAGTGATGACTAACTACTATTGCTAATATCTATAGTGATGGCATTACCGTCATCACTACGATCGCTAATAATTATTAGTGATGGCTAAACTTCCATCGTTAAAGCTGTCGATAAAAAAGATTATTAGTGATAGTAATTTTATCATCTCTAATTTCATCACCAATATTCATTATTAATGATGACAAAAATATCATCGCTAATGTTCATCACTAATATTCTATTTTTTTATTATGTATTATATTATAAATATTATATAATAAAATAATAAATTATTATTATAATATATTAAAATATATAATATAATCTATAATAATAGTGTTATTATATAAATATAATCTAATATAATAATATTTAATAATAAGTAATATTATTATATTATAATATAATATTATCTATTATATTATAATCTATTCTTAGATTAGATTATAATCCATTATATTTTATTATATTAAATATTACTATAATTATAATAATATATATTATATTACATATATTACAATATTATATCATGTTATATGATAATAAATAATATATATAATAATATTTTAAAATATAATAATATATATGATTATATAATATAATATATTATATCATTCTTTATTTATTATAATAAAAATTTGATGTAATATAATACCACTTTTGTAATAATGTAATATTATTATATTATGGTAATATAATATAATCTATTATGCCATAATCTATTCTTAGATTAGATTATAATATTATATAATATGATAATATTTTAATATATAAAAATATATAATATTATATTATATTATTCTCCATTATATAATACTATGCAATATTTTTTATTATCATTTTATCATATCAAAAGTACTTTGTTAGTTATCAAATATATATTAAAGTTCCTAAGTATGTTATAAATATAGTTAACAAATAGCAAACATCTTTTTGTAAAAATTTATTGATCCAAGAATTGATTTTGATGATGTCAAAATACTTAGGTACTTTTTGTACTAATAAATACTTGAGATAATGTGTAGGTGAAAACTCTCTAATCTAAAAGGTTGCTAATTTTGATAAAGTAAATCTAGCCTAAAAATATTAATTATTAGGTAAAGCTACTAAAAAGTTAATTTTGATAAAGAAGAGAATCAGTTTTGGCATGCTCTAGCATAGATA